>BMAO01023544.1:0-261736 GCA_019973975.1 Trichonephila clavata
AAAATAGCTATAACGTGTGAAATCCTCAAGATTATACAAAAAAAGACTACACTAAAGTTTTAAAAAACACATCAGGATAGATTTTGAATATTCACAGAATTTTCTTGAAAGTTTTAAGTTAGAAAAGCAAGCATTCGTCTGAAATACTTTTACAGAAGTGAGACAGTACAGGAAAAGTTAAAAGAAAAAGTTGAAGACTCCCATTGATTTACTGTGATATAATTCTCTTTAAATCATAACACTTAGCCAGATATGTAAAATTTTTGAAGAGTTATAATGCATTTTTAAAAAATAAAGTCCAATGTTTCCTTAGGCTATGGATGAATATTTCAATGCTTCAGTACCAATTCAGCTTTATTTTCCATCTTTCTTCAAACATTAGGGGGGAAAAACAACTAATCATATATTTTTCTGATTTAAAATAATCTTTTAAATACAGTTTTTGATACACAAATCCTACATTAATCAGCTTTACTGTACTATGTAAAATGTCTCTATATCACGATATATTGCGTGGCGAATGTCTTAGAAATACGTTTTTGATTATTCTCTTTCTGTAATGCAAGAGCATTTAAATTATTTTTGAGAAATGATAGCTATTCTTGCCTCATCAGAATATCTAATACATACTCCAACATTAATATCATTTCCTTAATTATCTCTCTCTCTCAACAATAGTTTCTGTTTATTCTGCTTATTATTCAGTAGAGGGTGTTCTTGTTAGTAATGATGTTTTATTTAAGAATGACATAATTGCAAAACAACAATACATGAGTTTATGTATGTATATATATATATACATAACCAAATAAATAACAGAACTGAAATTTAATGAGGAATAATATATTTTGTGTAGGTCGATTATTTTTTATTTATTATATAATAAAATCTTGTATATATAGATTTATTATGTTAATAACAATATTTAAGTTAAGTTTAACCGATTTTATAATATCTAGAATAGTCAGTACATTTTGAATTAACCAGGTTTAAATGTATTTTTTCTTTAATGCTTAAAGCTATTTTTCTAATTAAATGCAGCATTTTGCTTATCACTCAATTAAAAAAAATAATCTTTCTTTGAAGATTTAAAGCAATACATTTATTACCGTTATTAAATGTTTCCAAATCATTAAATACATTTACAGTATAAAAGGTTATGCTGTGGTCCTTGATTGGCATTTATTGATCAAAACACAGCTGATATTAAAATCTTATAGATAATTCATGCCATTAAAATATCTACTCCGTACATTTCAAAAATTACTTGAAGTAGTTTTTTTCACTAATTATGTAGAAATAAATTAGATGTTTTACAAATATATATTTCTTTATTTAATAATATTACTTTTATATCGATGCATAATTGGTTACATAATTCCTATAATAGGTTATTGTATAAAGAAATACGTTTATGTATATTTCCCCATGCATTCACCTGCATTACTATCCTTTTTTGTATTAAACAATCAATCATGAATAAATATATAACATCATTTTCATATTTTCAAAATAAACAAAACCCTCATCATGAAGTTATTTTGATTAAAAATAATTACATCTTTAAGTAAAAAAAAAAGAACTGTACATGTGGAGAAAATGTAAAAGTTTTCAAATTAATAATCTATAGAATGTATGATAATGAACTATCTATAAAAATAAAGCCTGTTTCTTTACGTTACTTAGTTTCACTATTTAATTTTACGTATTCAAAATAACACGTTATGTATGTGTTCTCAGTATTTTCTGAAAGGTCATTATTATTTGAGTAAATGCATCAGTCTTTTAATATTTAAGGCACAAATGTCAGATCTTATCTTTGTTTACTTATCTATATTTTGGTTTCCAATACGTACACAGCTTTTAATAACAGATGACTACATCAGTAAAAATATTAGCTATCCAAAGCACTTAATAATAAAAAAAAAGTAAGGATTTTTTAAAAATATTTTTGCTCAAGTATTCTTTAATTCTCAAGTTAAAGAAAATATTTAAAAAAATGAATTCCGTTATTGAATGTGAAAGGTGAATTGAAGGTGAAATGTTAAGATGTTTTTACAATACTGAGTTCATATTTTTATCCGAATATTAGCATAACATCCATGGATGACTTAAAAACTTTATGACAAAGGTTTTTTTAGAAAAAAATGTTTAATAAAAACATTTTTTCCATACTTCAAAAAAGGTTTTGAAATTTTTATTTTCGAAAAAAAAGGAAATTTATTTGCTTAACTTTAAGAAATGTGAATATTTATTGCATGCTGAATATTTATTGCATGCTAAAACTTAATGAATCAAAAATAAGAAACAGATTTCTTAAAATTTAAAAAAATATTTCTCTTAAAAATATTTTAAATGTTCTATAAGATTAAATTTTATAACATTTTTAATTAGCATTTTCTTTTGCGATTTTATCAAATCACAGAATAAAATTAAAATATTAATGATTTATTGCCGGTTCACTGTATTAAAAAATAAATAAAATTATAAAAATAAACTTAAAGGATTTTCAAAAATTACAAATCGATAATATAATCTAAAAAATCAAAATTTTTTACAGTTTTATAATTAAGTATTAACCAATTCGAATAAAGCTTTTAAAAATGTATTTGATAGAAAGAAATAACGTGCATTATGAATAAAACATGCTTAAATTTTTTCATTGAAACTAGTAGAAAGGAATTGAAGTATTTCATTCCCTTAAAGATCGCTGCCATCCTATGTCTATTTCATTAACTAACCTCATGTGTATTGATTGCGTCTCTGATATGAGACTATTATCTTTGTGAAGGATGCGTGTGTATACAAAATACACAGGCCTATTTAAAAGGATTGTAATTAGAGTGAGCCCAGAGAGAATTACTGAACGTAAGGGAAATAAATTTCTAAGTGAAAAACTGAGGGAAAATGGAAGAAATTGTTACCGAGAAATTAACGTCTGCGTTAAAAAAGTGGTTTATTTCAGAGGATAATTACCAAACGAGATTCAGAAAGAAACTGAATCTTACTATAAGGAGACTAGAAGACTATTGTTAGTGATTATACGATAATTAACAATATACTAAAATATTTTTTTGATAAAATCAAATCACACGCCACAAGATAAGCCTCTCTGGCTCTCTAAATTCATTTAGATATTTAGTAATCAAAGATTCAATATACTAGTTAAACATGTCTCATATTACGAAGCGGTCTCGTCACAATGGCAGTCAATATTTTTCGAGTGGGTTTGGAGTGTGATTGAAAGTCGCATGTCTTCCATTTAAATATTTTAGCGGATTGGAAAATGTTGTGGAATTCTTGAGTGCAAAGGGAGGTAATACTAAGTAATATACCATAATAGTATAATTCCAAGTTGAATAATTAAATTAATCTGGTCGGAATAATGATAGTAAGTAATTGGGCAATTGTTCATCTAAATTTTTTTGAATTTTTGAAGCCAATGTTGTGGTATAATGTGACCAAATTGTTTCAGGATGAATTTTTCAATCGAAAATCAATCACCAATTTGACATTATAAAAAAAAACATTGTTACAAAATTTGGTAATGGCTATAACTGGTAAAATACAGAGCATAATTTAGAGATTTCACTGTATGTTTCAATCTTCATGAAATTTCGTAAAACCACAGTAAATGTCTACCCCTTCACAATCATAGCCATTTATGAGGGCAGGCATTAATGCAATCGATAAGCGACCGTCTTTAAAACCAAATAAAATCTAGTGTATGACCAAATAATTATAGGCGGTGCCATTTTGATTGCTGTATATATCCTGAGAGGCAAAACAATTACCTCCAAAATTGCAAGCAACCAAATAATAGGTATTGGCCATTATTTGCAATTATTTTAATATTTGGTGGCCATTCTCGGGAAAACAATAAATATGGAGTCCCGCACTGTCTGCAATACCAACTGTCATATAAACTGGTAAACGGTTGAAAGGAAGGAGATTCATGGCTGCAAATTGAAATCCTCCAGTAGTTCTAAATGCATTAAATAAATGTGCCACCCCTTCAAATGCATCACATTCCGAGCTTATGTGGCATGTTTTGAAAACTTTATTAGACACGTATTCATAATAGTCATTTATATACAATAAATATATTTTGTTTTTACCGAAGAAAATGACTCATATTTCGGCTCTTACTGAGAGTCAAAGTTTGAATGTTGTTACATGAGAGCAGAAATTAAAATATAAGTATTACTAGCAATTTATAGTGACAGAATTGAAGTCAATATTTATGTACTTAGAATTGATATTATAATAAAAATGAAAGCCTCAATTCAGTTTAATACAATACTCTAAAACCTCATTGATTTGAAGTTCACACATATTGACATTTTAAAAACATGGGCTATTTACAAAAAAAAAAAAAAAAAACAAGTGGTAGAATTAAAATTACTGGAAGTAAATGGATAGAATCAAATCTTTAAAAGTTTGATAATTATGTGTTGAAAATGTAATGAGTTACGGTGTCATAAAATTTATTCATTCGGCTATCTAACCACTGTATCGAGTTTGTAGACCTATGCAAGATAAAAACAGTTATTACTTTATTAGATATTACACGAGTCTGTAGTACTGTTCCTACACACACAGATCTTGCCTAAAACAGTTGTAATTTTAGGAAGAATAAGGACAAGCCAGGCAAAAGAGATTCGACCGAAGGTCACAAGTTTGAGATTAGTTCTCGTAAATTAAATGCATATACAAAAAGCCTAGAATATCAGTTTACCATTGATTAAAAATTATTTATGAGTCTTCCTGAATGTAGTATAATGAATATTTTAGATTATTTTCAGAAATCCGTCAGATAATCTGAAAATGGATTTTGTTACAAAGAACAAGAAATACGTGATTACACGTATATTGTCAACATTCATGCGTACAATTATTATTAAAACTTTAGATTGATTATGATGGAATAATACTAATTCTAATAAAGTTAAAAGTGATTGATTTTGTTAAAATAACGTTATAATTCTTGAAATGCTGGCAAAACTTCGGATACAACAAGCCGGTATCAGAAATGTATTAATGGACACACGGAATTAATACAAATTTAGTGCAACTAAATACTTCTCAAAACATCACATTTAATTGATCAAAAGAACTACAAATTTAACACATAGCTATAAATTGTACATATACAGGGGCTGTAAATTAAATAATGGTAATTTATCCTAGAAACTCGTAGAAGATCGGGAATGCTAAAGTAAGGTAAGGAAAATGTGAGGTGGAAATGTTGTCTATGTGTAGAATGCGGAAAACCACAGTTGATTTAGTTAGAATAGTAGGTGTGTGGCGTTAAAGTGATGATTTAAGTTTCCATCACTCTAAAGCATATTTTTAAAATTGGATCAGTGGTTGTGGCTTACAATCGAGATTGTGCCCTTGCAAAAATGCAACAGAACGTGATCAATTATAAAAAGAAGCATGTTAAGGAAATGCATCGCCGTTTGGTTTATAAGTTAAGTTAAGGTATTTCGTTCGAATCAAAATGAAACTACGGATTTGCAACGTACAGGTCACTGATCCATTACTCAAGAACGGCTTGACATTCTCTAAGGTTACCTTTCCATATATTGTCGGGAATTATCCTTAGAGGTTGGTTTCAACCATCAAATGAAGAAATTTCTGACACGAGTAAAATTACTGCTCCCTGGTTTCCACATTAACTCAACGAAGTACACAAATGACACCGGTATGTACTATCTAACATAAACCTGAAGAGATACCAGAATAAAGAAGAAACATTTCTGCAGTGTGTTCTCGCAGTGTCTGAGACGTTGGAATGAGGCTATGAGCTTTAATTAATGTGCTAGTCAAATAATTTGCGTCACCAAGGTTCGGCATGTCCACAAACTTTTCGACAGAAACAAAGCAAGATGCACATTAACTGAGAGAGTGTGGTTCTCACATATGTTGCACCTGAAAGAAAAACTGTCAACACCAACTACTATTGTCAATTTCTATCTATTATTTCTATTGCCATTTCATCCGGTTATGATAACGCCCACGTTTATTGCAAAACAATCTCCCTATCGTGTTGCATGACAACGTTCGTTGCTATGTCTAAACAGTGTCACTCTCCTATAACAAAAGTGGCTTTGGCGAATCTTGGAGCACCCTCCCTACTCATCTGACATGAGTCATTGTGATCTAGATCTGTTTCTGAAGTAGAAGGAGTCTTTCCGTGGCCACCTATTTCATGACTTTTCATCTGTATGCGGCGCACTAGGATGGTAAGTCACTGGCATCAAAAATCTACACATTGCTAATTGTCTCCAACGAATTCCCGACATTTGGAAAATGTTATAATTTTTACAGGTGATTGCGTAGGAGAAATGTAACGCAATTGTACTTGTAAGCTCATTGAAAAGTGAGTTATAATTTTGATGCAACGATTTAACTCATATCCCTCATAAAAAAAGTTTTGATATTAATACATAATTTAAAACCTTCCAGATTTTTATTTTAAGTTTCCATAATATACTGAAGAACAGGTTATAGGAATAGTATCTGTTTTAACCCAGTGAAGTAAGAAAATAGCATAAGTTTCCAGAAAAATGCAGAGTGAAATTATAAAATAATTGAAAGCGAATACTTATCGCTGATATCAGTATTGCAGAAAAATGAAAAATATTTGAGGTAACCTTAAAACGTTTAACTCTCTTCTTTTTCTTCATCTCATCATTTTTAATATTATGTTTTTCAGTTAAGCCGAGAGAGAAGTCAGGGCATATCAGAGTGAATGTTTATACATAGAAAGAGGAAGTACATATATAGTTAATTTCTTCTTTCTTTTTTATATATTTTTCTATTAAGCTCTTAACTAGTTACTATTATTTTTTTCAATGTGCTGTTTTTATTTCTTTTATTACATATATTTACAAAGGAGGCCAACTTGTTAAGGTGTAAATATATTTTACTTTCTTTTTGTATCGTTTTGAATTTTTATTTGGATTTTTTTCAACAAAAAATTACTATTATTATTAATTAGTAATATTTACCCCAAAATCTTGATTATTTTTATTTTCTTGATATTTTTTCCTCTTGGTATTTTTTATTTGATATTTAGCAATTATTAAATAGTTGTGTTTGTAGAATTATAAATATTATTTTTCTAGTATTATGATTATTATTTTTAGTATTAATGAAGTATTATTCTTATACTATTTTCTTTTATTTGCCTCCCAGTAGTATAGTAAATTATATGGCAATGTTGGCTATCCTTAAGACTGTGTATTACCCCACAATTTTATTTCTTACAAAAGTTGTTAGCTGTTACTCTGAAGAGGCTCTCTTATTTTTGACTTGTACTGTATTCTTATATTTCTTCTCATTGATAAGGATTTTAGTTAAGATACAATTATAAATGTTAGTGCAAAATAGAATATATAGTTTACATCGAAATTAATTTTCTAAATAAAATATTTGAACTAGATAATTAGTTAACGCGGAAAATTCATACATTTCGAATATATTTAAGTAATTTGTAAACATTTAAATGGAATTAATTTCCCAATTTTGATACCAATACTGTATTGTGTTCTTAATTAAATGTTTAATATCGATCTATATGCATCGTAATTTGTCATTCGCACAAGATGAAGACATACGTAAATTAAAAAGCATTTGAGCAGCTTCTACATTACTTTTCATGGAAACTTACATATAACTATTAGCAAATGCCTCTGAGCCTGTTCTATGATCTTAGAAATGATTAACTTACGGCTTAACTTAAGGTATACGACTGGGATTCAAAAACAATTTTATAAATTATAACTTAAATTATTGTTTAATTGTTACTTTTAAGCAAGTATGTTGCTAAACAATAAAAATACAGCAAATTGAAATTTTTCAAAAATTGTTTTTCAGAATATTAAGAAATTTGGAACCAAAATATTACAAAAATTTACACTCCAAAAGAAATATAATACAAAAACAAATATAATTTTAGTAGGAATGCAATTCTTCACTGTTTAACTATGCGTGTTGTCTATTAAAGAAAATTCAAGTTTTTACAATAAAATTATGGAATACAGGTGTTCGACATAAAAAAAAAACACAGATTTTCGTTTGAAAAAAACTGTTTTTTATTTAAAATTTCAATCAAAAAAACTAATTGAAAATGTATCCTTAGATTTCAGCAGAAAGTATTCATTAAAATACAAACTCAAAAATTTTCATAAGAATATTTCAATTACTTTATAAAATATCACTCTTATCGTTATCCATTATTTACAAAAATAATATCCTCTCTAAAAATTGAAAGTAAAGTTTGTAATTGCAATAAAATTCTTTAATTCAAACTTTGACATTTTGGTAGGACCTTTCTTTTTTTACGAGACATATTTTTATCTGGTTCAGAATGCCTCGTCAAATCAACAATTCTCGTATTGTCGTGGTACCAAAATATCCCTTCATTTCTGGCCCTAACTTCATTCCCAACTTTTCAAGTAGGTAATGAACTAGTAAACCTAGAATTAAAAAGTATTATTGCAAAATAAACCCTAAGTAGAGTGTTTGTAACTCAACAAAGGTCTCTTTTAGGATTATACTCCACACGACATTGTTAATACTTTCATTGAAGTTCTGAGTTTCCCCATGAAGACATTTTCTTAGGAGATTTTGATCTCGAAGATCCATATAAGTCTTTTAAATAGAATTTATAACTGGATTTGGAAGATACGTTGATTTTGCTTTCCAACAAATTCTACTCTTTCGAATTTTCACCAGCTATTCGAACCTTTTGGGCATTGACCATGCATCTGATTTTTTTTAATAGAAATGGAACGAAAAAAGGCTGCAATAAAAGTCTTATCTTCCATATCTTACAAATTGCCAACATTGCTTCGAATTGCAGTACCATAATATTTTTGTAACTTATTTATCAATTTGTTGGTCAATTTTCCCTTTCGCCCTAGAATTTTAATTTTTTTTCAATTTCCGCAGATATTCCCCAACTCTCTTTTGCACATGTCAAATACATTCAAATTGTGTAACTGAAACTTAACCGTTATTGTTTCTCACGTCTTTAAATGCTTTTGAATCCCCCTCACCGTAATACTCAGAATACTGCAATTTTCGTAGATGTTTCGAACACTCAAACATTCTGAAAACAGCGACGGTAGGCTCCATGTTTCCAGAACTGCTTGGAAAATTTCAACGTACATGTTTTTCTTTCGAAATATTTGGTTTTTTGAAGTTGCATATTATATAATACGAAGATAAAATTTCTACATTCCTCACTTTGCCAGTACCAATGGATATGACTTCTCCACAGCTATTTATAGAGGAATAGCCTCGACCTTACCACGTTCCATCCACTGACACACCACAGCTGATCACTTCTTTCGCAGCCCTTAACATGTTTCTGACAACAAGTGATACACGTTCGAAAATGGATTTACCTTACTGTCGAAAAAAGGACTTTGAAAGGAAGGGAAGACAAAGTATTGAACACAATTTTTTCCTGCAGTGTATCCTTTGCCCACAAGTCTTAAGGTAAGGACAAGGCACAAAAAATAATGTTGTTCTCTTCAACTTTTCCAAAAGTAGAAAAGCCTTTTGTAAAAGAACATTTACTACATTTTGAAGAGAAAATGGAACTCACACAGACAAATCTTGAGTCCTCAATGAGCAGTAATCCAGTTGAATAACAAGAAAGACAGCATAATATAAAATACAACATGCATTTAAATTTATAAGTTAGTAATGCAGTTTTCACATAATTCCTAAGAATTATTGTTATTAGGAACATTTGTGCCTAAAAGGAAGCTGCTCTCTCTCCGTTTGGTCGCATCTGCACAGGAACTCGAAGACTCCAACTCACCCTTGCGAGTGTTACGATTTTCATGTAATTCTTTTTTTCCCCACCTAAATCATCTTGTTTTTGGCACGGCAATTTTCATCTAATAAAAAAACAACCATAACTCAATGTGAAGTACTAACAAAAAAGATCTAAAGAGCTCTAATTAAAGCGCAGATGACAAAAATGTAGCATCTCGTTTCGAATCAAAACAAACATTGCAATCCTTTAACTGTTATCAATTTGATAGAGAAATATATATATATATATATATATATATATATATATATATATATATATATATATATGAAGTGAAATAAAGTTTACTAAACACGAAACTAATTTGCTAAAGTATTTTAAATGAATAAAAATCGTATTTTGCGGTTGAAAATCAACCGAAATCTCACGGTTTTGGATTTCAATTTAGGGTTTTGATTTGGGTTTACTACCCGAAAGAAAAACAGCTGTAACTTTTTCTATTTGACACAGTGTTAAATGTAAGATATGTTTAGAACGCTTATTAAACAGGCTTCAAAAATAGACTAAAGATAAATTTCAATTTTTTTGAAGAAAATGATGATTTTAAGGTGAGTGTGTGTGGGGGGGGAACCTTGCGGAGCCTTGATATTTCACATTTTGATGTACTTTTTTGATTCCTCATAAAACAATAAATTATTCTGCTTTTAATATGAGTTTCTTACAGTTCGTGCAGCAAAGTTTGAAATAAAAGAAAACAAATTGCTATAGAAATATTGTATTTTTTAAATAGCTTTAAGTGTGAATACAAAAATAATAAAGATTTATTTAATCCTACACCCGTTTTCGGCATCTCTGCCATTAGTCGAGGAGCAGCTCAATAAAATGATGACGAAGCATAAAAATAATTAAAATTTGTCTCCGTTCCGTAGAGTTGTCTTCAAAATCTTTAAAACAATAGGGCAGTGTCTGAGGTGGTCACCATCCATTTCACCCTGGTTGCACAGAGGTTGCCAAGCAGAGTCCTTTAGTCCAATGCGATGTAAATGCCTTTGCAAGTAGTCATGTCCGGTAAGTAGACGAAAGCACGCAACTCCAACAGACATAGTAAGAATAAAGATTGAAAAGTTTTCTGTCGGTTACCCACAAGATATATTTTCAAAGATTAAAGGTGGATTCTATATTTTAATTAATAAAATGAAAGCTTAAGACTGCTTGTATTCTGTATACCACCAATTTTAAATTTAATATTTTTTTTAAAATTAAAAGAAATTGAAAAAAATTAAAATCAGTGTTATTTTAGTATTTATCACATTACAGAATAAATTCTACTAATCACATCCGAAAAATTGAGGCACACAGAATGCAAAACTACAAGTACATTATACATATAAAATTTCGTAGCTTTGCAACCGATACTTTTTTTTTTAAAACTTGTGGTAAAGTTGGAAATTTAGAAACTGTGAAAATCAAGTTTAAAGATTGAATTAAAATTTTTTGCATTAAAATAAATCTTTTTACACGTAAAATGTCTCCATTTCATATATTGAGGCTTATTTTTCCATAAGGTGTTCCTGCATATCCCCTCCCCCCTCATACTCAGTGTCTTAGGAGTTTTTTTTGTGAGAGATATAGATAATTTCACTCCCCTTATTCATGCCTGAAAATCAGAAATAACAGGAAAATATTTTTTTAAAACCCAGAATTTTCATACTTAGTAGGCGATTAGATAGTCCATTATCAAATATAAATGTTGCTTCATTTTAAACCAATATCAATTGTTGTTATGTAAGATGCTGATATTTTTGGTCATTAATTCTAAGCTGTAAAATCGAGTTGTCAACCTCATCTTTTGACTAGGATTTAAAAATGCGGGTGTGTCGCCAACAAACCTCATGTTTAGGGATTGCAAAATCGAACTCAAAGTTCAATACCGATATTCAGTATTTCTTAGAACGTAATACCGGTATACCGGTTTTAATACCGGCATTAGAAATTTTTGAAAAAGAAAGAAGAAAAAAATGTGTGTTTCTTTGTTTAACCTGCCAGTTTTATTAGAGTGTAAATATCACAAGAAATAATTTGTAGCTTATAAATTATCACAGTATATATAGAATGACAAAAAAAAGCAAAGGAAAATCTAATTTATTTGATATTTAATGCGTCATCTGAGCTTGAACTTCTTTTTTTTTAAACTAACACACAACAGCAAAGGGGGGGGGGCATTGAGAAACGATAGATTTAAAACGCATCAGCGCTTTGTGGTCTACATTCGTACTAGTGCTAAAACACATGGCACGCAGGCCACGAGATCGTCATCATGACAACTAGTCTGTCAAGGGCACTTTTTTATGTATTAAAGTATCCGGAGAGACTGCCATAAAACTGTGAATTTTGCCAAAAATTGACAATTTATTTTAATATTTTATTTTATGAGCCATCTTATTAGCTTTATGAAAATAAAAAAATTGATCATTTTCCGTTTAAAAGAACAAAATTTATAAGTGTTTTAGTAAAAGCAGATGCATTACTTTAAGCAAGATGTCATACTCTAAAACGTGTTTTACTCGAAATGTGATTTTTTGAAAATAATCAAACGGGGTCAGCGACTGCTAAAAAGGTTTTGAACATAATTAACTGAAATGTTTTCTGTAAGTTCTGTATAATAGTAGAATTGTTTTAACTTTCAGATTTATCAATCACTGTTTTATTACATAATTTACAGTCCCTTATGTGAATGCAATCACTGTCTTTGTAAGCCTTTTCATATAGTAACCGACATAAAGTGCTCTAGTTTTTGTAAAAAAGAAAATATCTCTTATCCTGAAGGTCATTTCAAAATTGAATAATATAGCAACACATTAGATTGAAAAAATTGAAAATTTGCTTATAAACCTTTGGTGCAGAATGGGCCACGTTTATGCTATTTTTTGTCAATTTTTACCTATTTTTTCTCATTTTAGTAATAATAATTTATTTTTTCTTCTTAATTTTAGCACATTTTTCTTAAAATGCGCTAAACAAATCTAAAAATAGCAAAAAAAAATCTCCATATCTCCTGTTTATAAAAAAAAAAAGTTGTCGCAACCAGTCGGATACCTTAATACTAATTTTAGGAATAACTCAGATCACACTTAATTCGTTTGGTGCATTTTAAAGGCTGACTTAATCTGAAATAATACATAAAATGACTACAATAACAGAAATAATAAAAATATATAGCACATTTTCCAAAATCACTTTGGTTTTATACGAAGCGAACATCACTATTCAGTCTGTGATTCTATTACCAATTTTTGAAATGTTCATTATGTTTCAAAAGTTAAATGTTTGAAAAGTGTTCTTAAAAACATAATGCATCATTTGTAGCGTCATTAAGCCTGGAACATAATTTTGTGCCAAAATTACGAGCTGTCGAAAACGCTCTTTCGGTATTTACACTAGTTGGTGGTACTATTAACAATGCTGGATATTGTCTCCAAGTATTTACCTCTAAATCTCTCATCTTCAAATAAATCGATTTCCCATCGAATGATTTTGGAAGTAACTGATTTCTGTACTGTATTTCGGCTTGTTGAAATTTTTTTTAGTTATCTCTAATTCTCTAATTTTTGTTCAAGATGCAGATCCTTTTCACTGTTAACATTAGTGGCATCATCATCTTCGATAATTGTACCGAATTCTGAAAGTGGATTGGTTTTGTGGGTAAAAAAGCTTATTAAAGTTTACTATAAGCTTGATCAAATTTGATTTGGTTAGACTGTTTTCTTCTTAATTCTAGAACATTTTTTACATTGTGCCATCATATTTTTTTCATCAAAAAAAAATAATGAAACCAAACCGAAGTATTATTAACTGATTTTTTTTTTTATGTTCTTTAAAGTTATCCTTATTCATTATTATGGGTTATTATTTTTGAGTATATATTTATAATGAATCTGAAAAACACATTTTTAACCCTAAAGTATGATATAATGTGAATAACAAACTTACCAATTTAGAAAATATCAAAATATTACTCATTTTCTTCACAAGTACAACGTTGGTTTCTCGGATACAAATATCAGACTACGAATCCTGTGCCAAGTGCTGTATCACTCTGAGCTGTAATAGGATAATTCGGGCTTGAATGATTCAGATATTTTATAACTTATCTTGATAGTACGATGTAACATTGTATTCACAGTCTAATTAATTTCGCCCGTTAGAGAAACATTTTAGTAACAGGTGTTAATGGATGAAGGAAGCCAGATGAGCTTGGATATGTTATTTCTCTTTCAACGACAACTTAGTTAAGAGTAATGTATTTAGTTCTTTTTGTCAGAAAAATAATTTATTTCTATATTTTTAAGTTCAGATTAATAGTCTTGTATCCCGTTGTATCTGACAATGAAAAAATCTGATGATGGATTTAATGATGCCTTAGAACTGTAGATCCAGCTAGGAAAAATAAGAATAAGAACAACGGAATGAGTGGGATAAAGACTTTTAATAGCTTCACCTTCTAAAAAGGACGTAAAATTATGTCATTTATATTTTAATCATCATGCAATAATTAACACTATAATATAAACACATAGACGTACTACATTTTGCTATGCTGGCGATCCCTGAATATATAAGAAACAAATTAAAAAATTTCTTGTAAATACCAAAAAACTGGTATTCAAACTTGCGAATGCCGGTATTTCGAAATTGTAAAAATGGCTCAAAATACCGGTATTTGGTATCCCGGTATACCGGTATTGCAATCCCTACTCATGTTGTTTCTAAGTGCGAGATTCTGATGAAACAAATAACAGATTTAAAAATCACAAACAGAAACTAACGAAAGATCTGTTTTTTTAGATTTTTCTAAGGGTGAACTATTTTTTGACAAATTTCTTAACAATCTATATTCATTTCTTAAATTCGATTTTCAGAATTGTCAAAGGTACTATGCCTACTTAAACCACTCGGATATCTTAACGATATTATGAATTCCGTAAGCAATGCAATTCCAACGCTTAATTAGACGTGGTACCCAAGTATTCGTATGCAAGAACTCGTTCCAGGAATTGTAAACTCTTGGGTTCAAAACATAGCACCACTGAAGATTATCTGCGGAGAGGTTTGTAAAACATCAAATCCGTCCATACTCAAAATCTTTCCCTTAGCTTGAAGTGGAAAAATTTTACTGGGTATTCAATTGGAAAGTGTTTAAATGATCTGTCACCAAATGCTTCCTGTTGTCTCACAGTTAGAGAAAGTTAAAATCAAATCAAAATATGTAGTTAAGTACAATTACTATTTTTTATTTAAGTAAGAAATAAAATAAATAGAGGGTTAAAGAATGAAATTATTATATGTCTTCTAAAAGATATATTGTTATCTCTTGTAATGAATACGCCTAATGATGAATTATTTATCTTGGATAAATATGTTATATTTGAAAAAAAAAGAATATTGACATTTGTTTAGTGCACATTAACTTCAAATTAAAAAAATAATAGATAGAAAACATAAAGTGTGGAGTATTTATGTATACATTCAAATTCATGTCCTATAACTATTCAATAGCCATGTTTGAAGTGCTTGTGACAAAAAAAAATTACAAGAAAAAATGTAACATAAAAATATAAAAATGTGCACTTTTAGGTGAGTCTTTATTAACGTAGCAGCATAAAGTGACACGGAGGCTGTTTCTACCACACAATGGCAACGGAGAGACATTGAGGAACGATAGATTTAACACGCATCGGCGCTTTGTGGGTCTACATTCGCACTAGTGCTCCATCACATGACACGCAGGCCACGAGCTCGTAATCATGATAACTTGTCTATCAAGGCCACTTTTTATGTATTAATACTAATTTTAAGAATAAGAGCACATTTAATTTGTATGGTACATTTTAAATGCTAACTTAATCTGAAAGGATACATTAAATGACTACAATAACAGAAATAATAAAAATATATAGCATATTTTCCGAATACATTTTGGTTTTATACGAAGCAAATCAAATATGAATATTTTCTTTCATATCATTATGGAATGAATGAGGGAAAATAACTATATATTCTATTCATTTTTAAACAGAAATTTTCTTCCTAAAATAATGATACAATCACAGATCTTCGTAACATACACAGATAATAATTCATCAGTCCTTCAATTCAACACAACTATCCCACAATTCTAGAAAACAGAATTTACCTTGGAGAGGTTTATTTTTCTCCATTATTTATATACATTGCCACAGTTATTTCTTTTCCCCTTCTCATGCACTTCCGCTCAGTATCATTGTACATTTTGCCTATCTCTAGGGATATTCTTGCCTCATAAAGTAAGATTCCCTTACTCACAGACGTTGCAGTTCTTCAGAAAGAGTTATAGTAACTTAATGAACAGAATAAGTGTGGTTGAGATTGTGAAATGTTGATGATCTAGAGTATTTAGGGTCTTCTTTCCGTTTATTTTGATTTACTTTATTTTCTTTCCAAAGTAATGCATTATTTTTTGAACTAATATTATATTTTTAAGAAATATTGCGTCATTAGTTGAAAGTGTGTTTCCTACAGAGGAAAGATTATTTTAAACTTTAATAAAAAACATCATTGTTTGCCAATTTTCAAAAATATCCAATTTCAGCAATTCCGTTTTCCTCCACCTTCTTAGAAAAGAATGAAGAGTCGGATTATTTTGAAGAAGAGAAGAAATGGATAACGCTTTCAATTTTATAGCTATTTTTTTAATTTAAAAATAATATAGAAATCTTTACTAGGTGTTTTACTGCAAACTTCATAGAATTTAATAAAACTATAAGGTTTTAAAAACGCTTGTTTATTATATCTGTCACATAGTTAAATTAAATGATATATGTCAGCATATAGTATATAAGGTCATTTATATAAACGAAATGGACATACATTTCTGTTATACATAAATTTTGATCAGCTTACAAAATTTTATCTCTTTACAGCTATTATATCCTTTTAATGTTTTACCACCTACACAATAAGTGTAGTTTTATCTATGGTTGAATTTCAATTTCAATTCTTTTGAAAAAACATATTACATTCAATACCAGAAACTTGAATTTTCATATGTATCGATGTTTATTCTAACAACAAAAAAGCTAAAGTATAATCTGACTAATTTTTTTAGTTCATTCCCAAATTAAGTGAATTCAATTAAAAGTATACTGAATTATATATTAGTTAAAGCAGAAACTTTAATGTAAGCAAATACAAGTGATGTTCTAAATCTTTTTGCAATGACAATTATCCAATTAGCAATTAAAAAATGTGCATCTCTTAACCTGATGATTTAAACCTATTTTTAGTTTTTCAACATATGCTTTTAAGGTCTGATATAATTACTATAAACCTCAGTCTTTTAACTTTTATTTATTTATTATTTTTGGTTTCCTTAATCCTATTAAGAAGGAGCTGTTATATTATTTTAAATGAACAATCACACACACTGGTCTTTACTTTTCCATATAAGTGAGTAAATATAAACCTCTCACTATTTAGCTACTGGTCCGCCTTTAGCATCGACATTTTGGTCCATGGTCAAGTGACAAGAACCACTCTAGAGCTGGTTCCAGAGAGTTCCGCCCCCTTCTTCTAACTTACACACCCCACCAACGAGAAGACGTCTTTTGGGCCTTGATAGATTCAGCGTGAATCGGCTCCTTCTACACGGCGGGTTTTCAGCGGCACTAGGCTCGAACTCATGACATAACAGCCTCAAGTGCGAGACCTTGACCACTAGGCTATCGGGTTCATTCTACTTTTCGATAGTTCCAGAACTAAGGAAAATATAATTTGAAAATTCGTAATACAGTATTATCATTTATATCATTAGAGAAAATGTAAGTCATTAAAATAAGGGAAGTAATTATTGATATATTGAAAACGTAAAGATTAAATACTTCTTCGTAGAAAGCTTACTCAATATTGTGTGCAGAACTAATTTTCTAAAATATCATCGTTGTAAATCTTTGTTATTTAAAATGCGTTAAAAATGATTTCATTTTTAATTTATTGCATTTCAAAATGCAAGTGCATGCTTGTTATGAGAAACATACACCAACACAGGTAATTTATTTGTTTTGAGTTTTATAATTAATTTTATTTTTAACTCTTATAACTATATTTTATCAAGACAATTATTTATTATTTTCACATACCATTGTTAACCATAAATGATTTAAAAGTATGGCTATTCAAGAGCTTAGGCTTATATAAAGAAATAAATATTAATAAGTACATTTCTTAAGTGTAATATTTACATTTCGTTCACTGCATTGTTTATCCACGCCAAATATTAAAGCTACACTAGGGCTATTAGAGATAGGCTTCCTAATTTCGATTTCCAGCTAACTCAACTCTTCACCAGTCTCATTCATTTGTATTATCATGGTTAAGAATATATTTAGTGATTTTCATTGCCTCTTACTTTTATAAAAATCTCTGTTTTATTTATTAAACAAAAAATAAGATCAATATTAAATATATAAACATTTATATAGGATAGTAACTTTTATATAGACAATTTATATGTGCTTATTTTTTGAAAGTGTTCAATGGTAACTTTATTTTATGATATGTGAAATATGTTACATAAACATTATTCAAATAATGATTTTTGTAGAATGCTATGTGTATAATTTTGCATTTATCAAATCAATTATCGTAAAAAGAATTAAAATATTTGCGATCTCCTTAAGTAAATCATACTTTTTACATTTGAATTTAATTTTCTTAATAAAAATATGCAATCAGAGCAAGTCATTTTATTGTTTCTTTAAAAAACAAAAATGAGCAAAATTATTATTTTGATAAATAATATTGAAGAGTTTAACTAAATTTTATCGGTAATGAATGTTTGTTTCAATCTGACAATTCATGAATATATGATTTAAAACGAAAAATTAATTTAATTTAAAACTATATATCTATAGAAAGGTATATCCTACGATAAGTACAAATATTTTCTGAACAAGACTCACTTAATCAGTAAATATATATGATAGTATGTGATAAAATATCAAATTTCAAAATGGAAAAATAACTGTAAAAATCATAGATAGCTAGAGCATGACAGAACCATGCGATTTAATTTTTTTAAAAATATTTATTAAGCAAATATAACAACATGAAGTCTGATGACACCTATCAGTATTAGGTCGATTAAGATGCTTTCTATTTAGAAAAAATATTTTTATGTGTAAAGTATCAATTCCATTTATTGATCTTTCTCATTGTTTTTCTTCTTTCGATAATGTTTTAACACAAATTAATGCATATTAGAAAGAGTTTGATTATTTTGCATTAAATTCTATGCTTCAAGACTTTTTCCTAAATATTTTATTTAAATCAAAAGCCCATCACCTGTAAAATGTATTATTTAAGAGTCTTTCACAATGAATCAAATAAATTAACATTTAAATAAAATTTTATAACAGACCTAGAATGAAAGAAGTTTTCAGTAACAAGCAGGCATTTCTGAGTCTTATTTGTAGAAAAATAAGATTACTTAGAGTCGGTGTTTTTAGAAAAACTTTAGGATTTATTGTTTCGGGTGGGTCCCTTTTCCATCCTCATCTTTATCGAGAAACACCTTTTGGAACTGTCACGAAAATATGTCACTCTGACAGCCGCATTGTGAAGAATATATTTTTCAGGCACACTTTCGGACAGCCTTTTGAATAAGTATTCACGAAGAATCCATCCACACATATACATATACACATTCTTTTTTATAAAAGGCTTAGAAAAAGGAAATGTGACGTGACACATTTCAATTCCCGTCCAACAATGCGTCTGTTCTCTGTGTGGCTGAAAAAGATTGCATTTATAACATCGGAATTTTACTGTAACATGGTCTCAATGGGATTTTCCCTCGAAAAACCTTTTCAAGAAGACCGGGGCACGGTAATGAGCATCACACAATAAAAGTTCCAAGTGGAGCTTTACTGCCCTTAATCTTTCTAAAATAGAATAGCTTTAAGAGAATGAGGAAAGCAGAAGGGCGGGAGAAGGAAAGAAAGTTTCGTGTCAAGAATTTTCGAAGTAGGAAGTCGGCTTTCACTCTCTCAGGATACTCTTTTAAGTTGTTTAGAGAATGTTATCAGGAAACAAAACGTTTCCGATGTTTTTTTCACCTCCCTCCAGGGAACTAAGAGAAATTATTGATCATGCGAAACATCATTAGATTAAGGGCAGGAAGAATTGTATGGTCTTGGTTTGATTGGGGCAAAACTTTAAATCATTTTCCAAAATCTTTTTTATTTACCTCTATTGCGATGATCCCTTTACTTTAAACATGATTTATTACTCTCAACATGGATAAAATTTTCGACCACACTTAAGTTAACATATACGCATTTACATTATAACATTTTTTATCATGACTTAAGATTTAAAAGTCTTAGGTGAGTTTATGTATTACGGTAATATATTTGTTGCATACACATACATCTATTTATACATTGTGTGTGTCTGAATGCGTGTTAATGTGCTCGAGATACTGTAGTTTTGAATATGCGTGGCTTAAAAATTTATAACTTTCAATTTTGAAATATTTTAGGGATTTCGATACATTTTCATTTAAATAGAGAACCCTTTTCGATGATATTTGAGGATTCAATTATATAAAGCACTTAGCATTTTAGAGATTTTCTGCTGTCGTGTTCTTCCCGAAGGGAAGGAATGAAAGTTGCCAGATTCTGAGACAGGTTGAACTTCTAAGCGATAAAGGGCGATACCATCTATCTCCACCTCCAGAATTTAGGCATGGACCTGAAGGGGAGGGAAATGTTCACCAATACCCTGCACCCGTGGTTTCTCCTGAAACAGCCCATGAGATTTTCGGACAAACTGATTTAATGAACATGTACTATATGTGTACTTAAAGGGTATTTGGTGGCATCGGGCATTGATCCCAGACCTTCTGGTTTGGAATCCAATGCTCTAACCACTAGGCTACCCACGGCCCTTTTTAGAGATTTAATATTTTTACGTTAGAAAATGATTCAAATGCGGTGGTGAATAACTTGATTTTTGAGATTTTAACTTTAACATTTTTGCTAAAATATGAATTTGGACCCTACAAGCTTGGGATAGAAGGAGAAGTTTGGTACCATAAAACTAGTTTAATCCACTTATGAGTCCTAAGTTCAAGATCGCACTTGGTAAAGAGATAAATTGTTTGTCTTATTTCAAAACACTGTTATTTTAATTTTATATTCAACACTGAGACTTTGAAATGTGATTTTGTATTCTAAAATTATATTAATGAATGTTTTTTTGTTTCTCTAAAGAACGTGTACTCCATTTATTTATATATATATATATAAAAGCGCAAATATACAGGGTGTTACTGATATCGATCGACACATTCATAGGAGTCATAGTAGGCAGCATGAGGTGACAAATCAACATAGAACATTTTGTCACAAGCCACTTTTAATCGGTGAAAATCTTGATAAAGGTAGAGGTTAGAAGATAATTGGCAGGGATTCTCAGATATCATAAGTTGGGACCCTATCCTTTGCGCAAACTAATCAATAACGCAAAGTATCTTGTTCTCCTATTGTGCATCCTACCGGAGTTGCTGCAGCGAGTACCGGCCATTGTGCACCATTTCATGCGGTTCATGCATAATAGTGCTCCAGCATATTTTTCGATTGTGGTGCACACCCACCTCAATGGCACATATTTCGGAAGGTGATTTCGACACGGTGGACCTATTATTTGTCCTTCAGGCTCCATGAACCTTAATCCCTAGGACTGATCTTTCCGTCGCCTCCTGAAATCGTTTGTTGTATGGGCCGTAGGTGACTACAGAGAAGGATCTCATAGCATGGATCATAATTGCTAAAGCTGGTATATCCAGTACACTGCATTTGCTTGTATGCATTCCACAGTCCTTTGTGTCGGCGGTGCTATATCCTACATGACCAAATTTTCAGGCAATTCATGTGGCAATCTCTTGTAGCTTCATCTCTGATTAGGAACTGTGATGTATTGTTCGTATTGTAAGCATGCTTTATGTTTAGTAAATGTATTTCTTACCTCTTAATGCTTCTTTCCATTCCACTTCACAGCACATCCTGTATAAATGTTTTTGCGTATTACTCCGACCAAACGTGGTTTGCGACCCCATGTTCTAAGGTGATTTGTTGTACGCATGCCTTCTTCTATCACTTCTCTGAATTACTCGGTCAAATTTGGCAACACCTTGTATTTGCATTTATATTCAATTGCAATGCAGCGAAGTGGAACTGTTTTTGTTTTATGTGGCGTAAGAAAACTAATTATTTTAGGGGGGAAAATCGTTGAAATTTCTGGTTCAGGAATTGCCTTACAAAGAGATAGAAAAATTCGTATTATGAAGTTAAGGAATAAATTGATTTTCCATGCAGTTAAACTTCAATTGACTGTATATGATGGCAAATAATATATGCTAATACAGACTCATAGGATAACTTGTAATCAACAATACATCAGATCTAATTAACATAGATCAGGTACAAAAATATACAATTGTAATTAAAATTCAGGTAAAATTTAATTTAAATTTTCCTACTCATATAGTTTTCATAAATTCTCGATTTGAATAATTAAGAATATACCTAGAAAAAGTAAGAAATACCGCGTTTCCAATTTTTTTACATTAATCTGAATGGTATTCACTTTATCCTTATAGGTTAATTGGAAAAAAATATTAGTGTGCTCACATTAAGCACAATAATGTAATTTTGTTCTGTCGTGAAGAAGTACATATAATACAAAAAACTAGTAAAATATTTAAAATTCCTCTTAGTAACCATAGAAATACAGAATCTACATCAGAAACATACTTGCTTGAATTTATACGTGAATTTATAAAGAATATGGTAGGAAATGTAGGATATGAAAGAAATACTTCATGTTTAGTTTGAATAAGAATTCAATTGCAGTTATAATGGAAATAATAAGATAAGTAATATGTTATTTTAGATTTCCATCACTTCCACTCATTATTAGAGATATTTTTAATTAACTTGCGGATATAATTATTTTCAAGTAAAATGATACCAAAAATTATATTTTCGAATAATATGCATTGCGATATAAATGAATAAACCTTTCTTTAAAGGGGTTCGGCACTTCGACAGGAGTCCATGTTAAATTTCGTAAGTCTATGTACCGTTTTCTCAGAAACTACTTATTTCCCAAGGATAAAATTTTTACAAAAAGTTATGTTTTACTTTCAACAAAACTTTAACAAAAGGTTTTGTCTTTTCTGTTAAAAATTAAAGTAATTAAGATTTAAAAAATATTTTAATGTTTTTTTTATAAAATTCAGTTTAAAAAAGCCTTATCTAAAAAGGTTTCTCAGATATATCTAATCCATTAAAATGTGTTAACGTGTTAAAAGTATACTCACTAAAAATTTGAGGATTATATAATAAATAGTTTTTGAGAAAAAAGTACATAAAATGAAAACTAATACTTTTTGAGAAAACAGGCATTGAAGTAAAAATTTGTAATTTATTGCGCATTTACTGTTTTTTAGTACTTTCCATAGAAGCATATGATGCGTTATCTTTACCATCTACGCTTACAAAACTCACTTTTAATGTGTGTGTGTGTTCGTTTTTTCACTATTTTTAACAATTTCGCTTTTTTTTTAAATCTCAAGATACTTTCGTCGGGCTTCACGAATCCTACGTACATCTGATTTTTTGAAGCATAGCATACAGTTATAACTTGGTTCAATATCACAATGTTTGAAAATCACTAATTTTGCAACATGACTTACATTGAATTGCACAATGACCATATCTATGCCTAATTTTAAATTCCACAAATGTTGATCTTGGAATCACTGACCATATGGTTTAATTTACATCATACCGTATACACTTTTGGATAAACCCAATACACACTAATTTTTCCATTTGAGCATCATATGGATTCGATCTCATTATTAACTTATGCAAGGAGAAACACAGGCGCTAATTTTACAGAGCTCATTTGATGCGCGTAAAGGAATTGCTTCATTTAAAAAATAAATAAAAATACTTCTATCTATCGTATTTCCTCCTATCATATATCATTGTAAACATAAATATTTAAATTTTTAAGGAAATATAAAATAAAATAGAAAATCGATAATTTTTTTAAAAATAATGCCCCGGACCCCCTTAAAGTTAATTCTTTAAGTATTTTTGAAAAATATGTGCGTTATGTTGTGTTAATTGTGTGTTCT
This sequence comes from Trichonephila clavata, assembly GCA_019973975.1. Lineage (NCBI taxonomy): Eukaryota > Metazoa > Arthropoda > Arachnida > Araneae > Nephilidae > Trichonephila > Trichonephila clavata. The sequence goes on from BMAO01023544.1 coordinate 24,042, forward strand.
TATCACCTTATCAACCATTGCTGTGAATCATGAAAGAGATTGAAACAAGGCTCCCATGAGCATTGTACTATAATGGTTATTTTATTTTATAAAAAAATTAATAGTGAATATAATAATGAAATTGCACTCTTAATCAACCCTTTTCCTGTGACTACTTTAGTGTGAAATAAAGGGAATATGATATCATACATAAACCAATTTAGTAGTCAGGGCATTGACAATAAGATTTTCTTGTTATACTTTCCTTCGTGTGCAACCTTTTTCCCTATACTTTCCTAACTGCGGCACAGTTATAGCACGTACCCTACTAATTTAAACGTGCTAAGATAAAAAGATTAAAACTCCTATAACTTTATGAATAAGTTTCTAATGAATGCTGTGAAAGTAATATTACATACCTAGAAGTTAACTGGTGAAAGAAGAGTGAGATGAATATTTTACTAATTATTACAGAATTGTATGCTTTTTAAACGTTCTTTATCCATCTGAAGATTTAATTCAAGAGTTTTCGAACAGGACAACACCACTATGGAGACTAAATTGGTGGAAAAATACCTGGTGTTCATGCAGTGAAAGTCTGATGTCAAAAATGGGTGAAAGAAATTGCATTTGACGTAAATAAAATACTTTTGTGGTATAAAAATGTTATCTTCGAATAATAATTAAAAATTACCTGGTGTAATCCCCATATATATATATATATATATATATATATATATATATATATATATATATATATATATATATATATATATATATACATATATGTATATATATACATATATATATATGCATATATATATACATATATATATACATATATACATATACACTATCTGGATAGAAGTATCCGGACACCCAGTGGTATGGTCTTAGAGCGTCCTGAGGCACATATTAATATGATGTTGTTCCCCCTTTTGCATGAATGACAGACTGCACACGTTTGGGAAGACTTTCCACCAATTTTTGATAGATGACCATAGGAAATGAATTCCAGGCGTCCATCACAGCTGAAGTGAGTGCTTGCAGTGAGGATGGTCGATTTAGCTGGCTACGTAATCTGCGCTCTAATTCGTCCCAAAGGTGTTCTATGGGATTTAGATCGGGGCTCTGAGAAGGCCAGTCCAGTTTTTGAACGCCCATTTGTCAAACCACGTCTGTGCAAGCTTCGATGTGTGAATGGAGCAGTTATCCTGCTGGAAGAGAGAAATGGGCCTTCCCCAAATATTGCCATAGAGTTGGGAGTGCAGCATTGTCCAGAATGTCCACATACATATCAGAGTTCATGTTTCCAATCACAGGAACTAACGGACCCGGCCAAACCACGAGAAACACCCCCCACACCATTATGCTTCCACCACCAAACTTAACAGTCAGCACAATGCAGTCACTAAAGAAACGTTCACCGGGCATCCGCCAAACCCAGACGCGTCCATCCGACTGCCAGATTATAAAGTGAGATTTATCACTCCAAAAAACAGTTTTCCACTTGTTCACAGTCCAATGACGGGGATCTCTACAGCATTGCAATCGATGCTTCGCATTCTGCGGAGTGATGTTTGGCTTGTGAGCGCCTGTACGACTATGGAATCCCAAGTTTTTTAACTCTCGACGGGCAGTCCTGCTGCTAACACTAATTCCTTATGAACTTTGGAACTCCTGAGAAATTTCCACCAACGAGGACTGGCGATTTTGTTTCACTACCCTTTTCAGAGTTCTGTGGCTGCGTTCACCAAGTATTTTCGGCCTACTGGTTCGTTTTTCTGCCGTTTCACTGCTTTGACGTTTCAACTTCACAATTGCATCACTCATAGTGGATTTAGGCTTCTGTAGAATGTCCGCAATCTCACGAACTGATTTCCCACAAATGGTGCATCCCACTATACGGCCACGGTCAAACTCACTAAGCTCCTTTAACTTACTCATTGCCTAACAAATGCATAAATACAATCTGACAAACCACTACCAACAATTTTATAGCTTTCAATTATGTATCAAATTGCGTCACTCGTCAGAACCACTTTTTTAAGAGGTGTCCGGATACATTTTGCCTGATAGTGTATATATATATATATATATATATATGTATATTGTAAAGGATCTATACACGGCCTTCAACTAATCCTCTTGGGAAATATTTGAGATATCAATCACAACCAACACTTTTGGAAGAAGAAACCATGTTATGCAGATTAGCTCAGTTATATATAGTATAATTTTTCTACCTAGTCAGATAAAAAATGAATAGACGTAGTTACATGGAGATTGCAATATAGAGAAGCTAACGACAAGGAAAGATAGCTACCTATCAGGTATTAGTATATATCGATAGCGTGTTTCGGACATTGATTAGATGAAGATATTTAAGTGACTATTAGTCACCATAGCTAAATTGTAACTCGAATATTAGTGTATAAAGGTGGATCAATTTAATAGAAGTATCCTCATAATTCACGTTTCTCTTAGTTAAGTTCCTAATTTCTCTTAATTGGAACATTTCTTCTTGTTTGAATGGTAGAATTGTGTCTGTTGATAAATAATGTGCTGAATAAATCGTTGAAAGGTATTATATCAAGTGATCCTTCACTCCTTCCCACACTTCTAGCCGGTGCCGAGGTAGTTCACATAAGTTACATATAAATATATATATATATATATATATATGGAAGAAATTTATATAAAATATAGAACTTAACAGGAAATACTTAAAAAAAAGGAAGATCAAATCTAATGAAATACAAATAAGAACCTAGCGAGTCAAAACGCAATTTCGGACTTAGGACCGAATAAGTGAAGTTAAACTAGTTTGAAGGCGCCAACCTTCCCCCTTTGCAACTCGGCAGGAAAGACCAAAATAAAATAAATAGAAATTTAAAGTATAAAAATTCTAAGTATAAAAAATCCAAAGTATAAAAAATCTCATAGAAATATGAAAGAACAACCAACTACTATTAAGCAAAAAAATTCTCCCAAAATGTTTAAGCAGAAAAATATCAAAAGAATTACCCAATAAAAGGATTCTTCCAAAAATATTTTTCAAAACTTCTGCTCACAGAGCTTATTCCAGGAGATCCAACAGTCTTGAAACCGATGGAAAGCTTTTATATGTTGTGATAAAAATCTAAATTGCACTTAACCGCATCCTTTATACCAGCTTGTAAGGAAGACGCCAAGAAAGATTACAATCAAATTTAGTAGGCTATAACTTGGTTGGTTGTCACAAATGTAGAAAATTGGTTGATTGTCAAAATGTAAAAATTTGGTTTGGTTGCCAAAAATGTAGAAATTTTTCATTTTATAAGATTTTTAAGAAGGGTGTGGAAAAAATATAAACTGGTGTGAAAAGTGTTAAAACAGAATCTTCACAGCAAAACAACTAATATGCTGACTTTGAGATCCTATTGTTGTATGGTGGTTTTGAAATCAGAAATAGCAAGACGATTAATGTATTTGTGATGAATATATGTTCTTAAGAAGTTAAAAGGATAGTCATATAAATATATATATATGTGTGTGTGTGAGAGAGAGAGAGTGTATGTGTGTGTGTCTGTGTAAAATTAGAAATAGAAAAAAAATCAAATCCAAAAATTACTCCCCAATTAATCAATGCAAGGTGTATCCAACTGCAAAAGTTATTTTAATTTTCCCAGATCTCTTAGATTATTCACACAAGCTGATGCATCTTTGAAATCAATTAAGGGAATTACAGAATTATTATTCTTTCAAAGTATATACTTTTTTTGTTTATGAAAATAATATTTTGTATGCACAACAGTTCAAACAGTAAGTAATTTGGAAATTGATTCTTGATTAAAGCAGGATCTTAATTTTCTATATATTCGCCTAAAAGCTTTTCGCTCCTACAAATATTCTGAGTAAACATGTTGTTTAGAATCTCTTCAGATTGTATGACTGCTTACCTTTACTTCTGAATCACATTGAATACCAGTGTGAACTTGCACTGCATTTGATTATTCCTTTGATCTTATTAATTGAACCAGTGATCGACTTTAATTAACATAAATCAGTAAGGAAGCGTGTGCAAACATGGGCATTTAATTTAACACAGCTTAGTAAGGATTTGTATCTACGAAGAATAATTATTTTATATTATCATTACAACATCTCTGTAGATTTCTTTAATATTTAATTTTTTAGAAATGCTCGTTTTAATATTAAAAAAAAAAGAAAAAAATAATCATATGTGATAAATTAAGGTAACTGAATAGTTGCGGAGACATTTTTTAAAAAAATGTTAATGAAAATTTATTTTTAAACTCATTTTTTGTTTAATTATAACTGAAAACTAATAAAAATAGCAAAAAAAAAATTCTTTCAATGTATTTATTTTAAATATGGCCAATTTTAGGTTTAAATTAGACGTTATTTGCACGTTACGTTAAACAGTAAAATAAATTTTAATGCATAAAATGTTTTTAAAAAAACCTATATAGTTTTACTCAAAAAACAGTTACTAATGAACTGACCTAATATCTTTGAAAAATTTTAATTTATCACTGAACTAGAGGTCAAAAAGAGCACCCAATGCAAACTTTTCAAAAATTTCACATTTATCACAGAGAAAAATATCATAAAAAAGGTAAACATGCTGTCTTTTCTTAATCCCTACGTCACAGCATACATACTATAATAATGATTAATTATACAAAATTTCATTCAATTATGTACTGAACTTTTTGATATATCCTGCTTACCGGTTTGTAAAATACCAAAAAATCTGTTTCAGAGAAAAATGCATTTAAAGATTTAAAATTCAAAATTTAAAAAACTATACTGCTGAAAACCTAAACCCTCTCTATATCAAAAGAACAAACCTTTTCAAAGCAATTATAAATATTATATATTTTCTTCAAACTTTTATCTTCTAATATTTTTAACAATTTTATAGTGTCAAAAAGTTTTTTCTTTAAGTCTAAGTACATAGTTTACGAAATAGATATTAGATATATAGAAAGATTTTTAAAAAACCTTACTGCATTAAAAATAAAAACATTTTACATAGAAAAACAAATATATATTCTTCCATGGTATTTAAGAAGTTGAGAAATATTTAATACAAAATATATTTGTGTTGTTTTACCAGTAAAGATTCACGAAAAAGGTCTTAAAAATATTGTTTATAGCAAAGGTTATCATACATTAGAATAAAAATCATGCAAAGAAGTACTTTAAAACCATCCATATGAATATACTAAGCCCTTCTGTTTTTTCATACTTAGTACTTTTTGTTTTCCTTGATGCTTTTCTTTTTTTTCGAGAAAATTTTGCAATCGGTAAAGAGTGTCTTAAAGATGTTGAAACCCGTTGTTTATCAAATTTAAGTAACTCTTGAGCACCACTTTCAGGAAGGGAACCATTTACATTTCGAATAACTGATAATATACCAGCATAACCAGAATTAAAAAGTATTAGAGCTAATAATATATTTAAACGAAATGTTTCCAGTCAAATAAATATATTTTTGGGAACAATATTCCACAAAATGTTGTTATAACTTTCGTTGCAATTTTGTGTCTTACCATGAAGACATTTTTTCAACAAAGTTTCATTACACAGTTTTAGATATGTAGGCTTTATTTGGTTTATAATTTTATTAGGAAGTCCTAGCTTAATTTCTTTGAGAGGACTCCCAGCTGCTTTTGCCCTTTGGTAACGACACCAACTCTCAGATCCTTCAGGCACTGTCCATGCAATGAATTGTTTTTTTTCCAGATACACAGTGGGAAAATGCAGCTATTACACTACTCATCATCTTTTGTAGATTACCTACATTGCTTCGAATAGCTATTCCATAGTAGTTCTGGATTCTGTCAATTAATTTATCATTTAATTTAATTTTCCCTCCCAAACCTTTCATCGATTTTTTTTAATTGACGCAACCCCCCCTACACGTTTCTGTACATGGCCTACACACTCGAGTTTGGTTACTGTATTAATTCTATAAAAATTTTAACAGCCTCATACCCTTTTGAGTCCCCATCTCCGTAGTATTCACTATACTGCACATCCCTTACATTTGATCACTCAAATATACGGTAGGTTCCAACAACCTCCATGTTCCCAGCGGAACCTTTATAGTTCGAACATACATGTTCCGATGATTGGATATTGCCTTTCGCGCATGTGTGACAATATTGCGTCATAACTTCAATGTCTAATCTTTTTCCCGTGTCAACTGATACGGCACTTACACACCCATTCAAAGATGAGTAGCATCTGCGTTGTCAAGTACCATCAATAGATACTCCACATTTATTGAAACTATTTCAGCCTTTGATTTCCCTCAATGCAGCGTTGATATTTTCTTGAGCAACACGTTCAGTTGCTTCCAACAGTTTCCTTTCTTGATTGCGGAAAGCAAGTTTTGACAGGAAAGGTAAGCAGAGGAAAGCACATAACCTTTTACCAGCTGAAAATCCTTTCCCGATAATCCTTAGACCCAAAACAATTGAAGAGTTTATAAGGCAAGAACCTTTCATCTTCTCTGGCGTAGGGAAACCTTTAAAGTAGGAGCAGTTTTTGCATTTTAGGTTCATATGTGAGCATAATCCCTGACAGAGTCTTCTATAAGTTCGAAGCCCAGAAAATAACAATTAGGGCAGCAAACTATGGCAAGCAATGAAATCAAAGTTGTCAAGCAGACATTTCTATTACCTTCATAAGTTTCAAGCAATCTTTCTGAGAAAATTTCCAAACTCGTATGGCTTGATTCCAATTTTTTGGCACTAGCGGATTCAGTAGAATTGAGCTCTGATGTTTCATCATTCTCATTAATAGTAGCATGAATGGTACATCGATTTCCAATGAATAGGCGCTTCTTAGACCTCCCAGATCTTGATTTAGTCATAATTAATCAATATTGTGTCTTAAAAAAGACACAATATTGATATATTTTTTGATGTATTTTTTATAAAATATATCAAAATAATAAGTTAAATGAGGAGCAATGAATCGAGTAGCTAGAACGAAAAATGACAACAAACATGAAAAGTTGTTGCCAAATTTTACTAAAAATTATTAAATAATTTTTTAAAAAATATTACCATATTCAGTTTTATTATTACCAAAATTAATATTTTATTAATAAATTCAATAAAACTCCAAAAAAGAGTAAAAATCTTTCAAATTCAAAGCACATCCTGTTTCGATTTCTAACTTCCGGTTCGTTTTTGTTGTTCTCACTTGACATAAAAACTGCTATAACTTCTAAAATAATTGGAGTACAAGCAAAAGTAAGGTATTTTTAGAAAGAAGAAAATTCAAATATTATAAATAATTTGTTTTGTCATTTTCATCAAAATTGATGTTTTTGCACTAGTCAGACACCTTAAAAACTTTTTAAAGGTTGAACATAATAAATTAATAGACTTGTAATTTTAATATAATTAATATATGATCACTTAAATGAACGCTAATTAATTTAAACAATACTGACGACTTAATCAATTCCTTCTCGTCTTTTAAGTTACAAAATAAATGTATCTAGTTCTTATTCCACTAATTTTGCTAGTCCATTGTTTTATTTTATATTATTTTTCTCTCTCTCTCTTTTATTTGACGAATGAATGTTTTCTTTTCTTTTTCTATCGAACACACAAGAGTTTTTTTAAATGAAAATATAACATTGAAACGCAATTACATAAGATAAAAAAATCAGTCAAATAAAGTACTTAAATACCGTATTTAAATTATTTTAACGTATTAGTTCCTTAATTGTCTAAGAAACATTTTTTTTTTGTAATTTCATATATAAAGTGGAGCCACGATTTAACGCATTCATGGGGATCGAACATTTTCTTCGTTTATTGGAGGCTATTCACAATATTGGTATTTAAAAACACCCTGCATTTTCCTTTTAGAAAATATATAACAAAATCTACGCGTAAAATTATCCACAATAATTATTACCCTCTTTTAATTCAGCAGCTATTACTTTGCTACATTTTCAACTACATCTACTTTTTCTCCGTATACTTTCTTTTGGGTTATATGGTATCTTTTTTAAATAAGTCGATCCGACCATTTCATGCAGAAAAACCTTTTATGCAATGCATTTTAGGCTAACTGAAATGCTTTTCCTTTAAACAGATGTAATTTAATGGCTATTTTTTGCCACTCACCATTTTGAAGTATTACATTTAACCACATTCAAAGACAGAATGAGAATTACATTTAACCAAATTCAAAGACAGAATGAGAATTACATTTATCCAAATTCAAAGACAGAATGAGAATTACATTTAACCAAATTCAAAGACAGAATGAGAATTACATTTAACCAAATTCAATGTCTTTCTTATTATCCAAGATAGTTTACCACGTTCTGCACATGCCTTTTCCATGTTTGCTATCGGTTTAATAATTGTAGCTAATGTCGACGTTGAAATTTAAAACTTTAGGTTAAATTTAAAACCTTTCATGGTGGTGACCCCCTTCATTATATAAAACTTTTATAACAATAGGTATTGCGCAAAGATTATACAAACTTGCTTACTTCTTCCTTTTTCTGTAGCATATTTAATATAATATATATAAACATCAATAATACTTTTTTTTCCCTTTTAATATAAGGTTATAGAAATTTAAATGAAGTAACAAAATGAAAAAAAAAACACTTTATATTGTAATTATACTGTAAGTTATGCTTAAACTCTAAACCATTTTTGTAAGTGAAATCAATTATAGTTTCTCCAGTAAGAATCTAAGTAAGCAATTCAATAATAATAATAATTAGTAGTATTAAAATGGCAAACAGAGTTAAAGTGTTTTGTGTCTCATCGTTTTTGTCAAATTCGTACAAAATGTTAACTTTTAACTCCAAGAATAACGTTTTCGGTTCCGACAAACTGCCATGCTTCACAATTTTTTTAATAAAAAAACTGTAAAACTGTAAATATAATAAATTTCAATGCTCTAAAGAAAGAGAACAAATGTTAAAATCTCTTAAAAATATTCACGGCCTAATGGAGTGGGTAGAGATAAGAAAAAAGTTTCATGTACTCTTCAAAATCCGCTCGATAGGCCACACTCAGGTCTCCTCTGCACTTGTAAAGTGTAATAATGAGCTGCACCCTTACTCTCTGAAATACTTTGCTTACAAGAAAATTATTTTTGTGTTCCATAAGAAAAGAAAATATATTATTTGAAAAAAAAATCCAATTTCTTTCAAATCCAATCAAATAATTTTTTTTTCGGATATTGAAATAATTTGTTAATATTGGGTTTATATATTATTAGTAGATATGGATTATTACCTTGATTATAATCGGGAAAAAACACATTAAATGTAGGTTAGGTAACTAAGCCTTCGACTGAATACTTTCTCTCCTCAATAAAAATTGGGCCAGGAATTCAACTTTCGAATACATGTACCAAAATGACCGATTAGCCAATAATATATATATTTTTAAAAGTATTTCATTTAAAGCATAAATGAAACAATTAACTTTATTATTTCGAGATTTAAAAATGTGTTAGTAGTCGGCAGAAACTCACGTTAAAAGAATGTTGTAAATGTCCACAAAGGATAATTATGACATTTTCTAAAGAAAATTTCAACTGTATATGAATCTTTTAATTTACTTTTTTTATCCATGCTTTGTGTTTTAATATATTCATTTAATGTTATTGAAATGCTAGTTAAAGTTTAAAACCATTACGGAAAAATAATTTGTTAACAATTATAAATGGCCTAAATAATTTATTTATTTGTAATTATGAAGAAAAAAAAATGAAAAATATCTGTAAAAAATAGTTTCAATTTATTTACAACAAATTATATCAAATTGTATTTTCTTTCCCTCCTTTCTATTAAGGCTGCACTAATGAACGGAATGAAGCAAAAATCAAAAATAGATTGAAATTTGGAAAAATTAACGGTTTTTCTAGTTATTTTTTAAAATTTTCAGTTGAACATTTAACTTTTGGTTGCATATTTTAATGTAATAACACTGTATGTAATATTTAAATTTAAAAAAAATATATCTGTTTACCCGTATCCTGATTTTAAATAAATATCTTAAATTGCTATTATTATTTTTTAACCTTAGGCAACTGATAATATGCATGAATTTAAAAAGGAAACTAAATGTTAAATAAATGATAGTGATACTAATATATTCTCTTGCAATCCAAATAAAGTTATATAGGATTGACTAAATTAAAATAAACATTTTAAACGGAAGATAAAGTCCTTCCGCCACAAACGTCAACACTCGTCCTAAATATTGTATTTCAAGCAGTTGAACGGCTTTTATACCGTCGCAAGGCATACGCATTAATCACAAGTAAATCTTTTCATCTCCTCGATCTGTTGAACAGTGTGACTTGAAATGAAATTTCGACCCTGCGAAGATGTCCTAATCCCGAAAGGGAACTTCATGACAAGATGGATGAGAGAAGTGATAGGAAGAACCCTGTTTGGCGTGAATCCAATTCCGGAACTACTGGCATGGACACTGGTCATTTCTTTCTGGAGGAGTATCGTATTTCTTCATTTAAAGTGGCATACGGTCGGGTGCAGCTCTAATAGCTACTTGTAGGCGGAATAACTTTTCGCAGTATTATAAAATAAGCCGAAAACGATGTTAAATGACTGTACAATGGGTAACACGTTTTAATCTGAACTGGATGTCTGCGAAGCTGGTTGCATTTATTTGGTTTTGTACCGGGATGATAATGCATATTCTCATTGGTATTTTTGTTCTGAGAGTGACATTTTGAACTTATAAATTCTCAAAACAATGTTTTTTAAAGTGTTTTCTTCATGAACAAGTTCAAAGAGTAAAATAGATCGATGCACAAGTAGCTAAAATTGCTATGTATTCAATGAAATGTTAGACTTAAAAAATATGCGGTTATAACTGAAAGTACACTTCAAGAATTAAGAGATAAAAGTATTTATGCTACATAAATAGATTCGAAATTGTACATTTAAGAGCGAAACAAACAAACAAAAAAGAAGCTGTAATGTTCTATGCTACCGTTTCCTGGAGTAGAAAAACTTGTTTTAATTTATTATCCAACAATTGAAAATAATAATGGTTTTTTTTGTGATTGTTTAAAAATATATCTGTGTTTGAAAAAGAAATTTGTTCCTGGTACTAGTTTGAAGTTTTATTTTGCAAAAGCAATGCGATAGAATTTGTTAAGGTAGGTGTTAGGTTAAATAAATATTAATGCTCAATCGAATCATCTACGTAAGAATGCAGAAAATGGACGTATTTTAAAGCGCAGGATGTTCTATTTTTTCTAAGCAAAGTAAAGAAATAAGTTGCATGGGGTATAAAAAATTGGAGGATGATCTCAATTCTTTTTTGTAAGAATACGAATACATTTAAACATGTTAAAAAGAAGCTCTAAAAAGTAATTTCTTCATTTATTCTTACTATAAATCCTAAATCTGCTCTTTCTTGGAAAAGTTAAAAGAACGACAATAAACCAGAATATCTAATACTCTAGTTCAACTTAATAAACATGCCAAAAATAAAAGGAAGGATTTCAAACATCATTTTGAGAATGATTTTTATAAAATGTGCCACAAAGTTTCGAAATATAATTTTTAACCAATTCATGGTATTTTTAATAATTTTTAAATAAATTTACAATTTTTATAACAAAACTGTTTATTTTCCTTTATATATATATACATTTTTCATATTATCCTTAATACATCTTTCCATTTATTTTAATAAATTAAAGATTATGTTTTCCACATTCATTATGGCATCCTAATGTTATCACTTTTTTTCACAATTAATTCACGAGTCCCCGTTTTACTTCCATTAAATGATTTAGTGTTGAATTAGAGATGTTGACAAATCTTATTTGATTAGCCCTTAAAGCCCCGATGTGAGTTTGGTACCGAAACGTGTGGAGAATTTAGCAAATAATTAGGATGTCTTGTTGATTAGTGAATACTTATGTTGCTTTTACATGTAATTTAATTTATTAAATGCATCTGAAATAACCCACTCTGAGTAGATCTAGTGCAAATTTCATAAAATAAAGAAACACGTCATCCGTTAATAAGAAGAATAACACATTAAATAGATTCTGGATATTTGTTGGAAAAACAATTATCCGTTAAATTAAGCTTATTTTAGGAGACATATATTTCACTGAGGATTTATTTTCTCACATGTCATTTTAAAATAAAGCGATTGAGTAGACTTAAAATTTAACTCATGCGTTAAGTTTTTGCGAATTTAAAATTGAACACAAATAAATAAATAAAAAACGTTGAATACCCATTCTTTTTCTGAAATTCCATGTTGAAAAAAACTATATAGAAAAGAGTATAAGCAAAAATACCCTTTAATTTAGCAAGATTATGTTAATTTTAAGAAAAACTTCTGCTTGTTAAATTATAGATAGAACTAATTCACATACAAAAAAGAATCATCTGAACGAAAATAAAGAATAGCAGTAAATCTCATTGAAAAAAAGGAGCCTTGAAGCGAAGAAAAAAAAATACATCTCAGAGATAAGGGGAAAATCTAGCAGTCACGTGGGCACTTAAAAGCTGAAGGAAAAAAAAATCTTCACGTTAATGTCTTCCTTCTGAGGGAACTGGGAGAAAGGATAATCTCGTTTATTAAGATTAATCCTTTGTTAATGGACGTTTTTAACACAATGGTAGAGCGGTTGAGCTTTTTACTACTTATAAATACCACTTCTCGATATTGAATTTATTCTATTTGGATCACAGTGCCCTCAAAAGATGGTTATATTTTAAGGAAAATTGATGAAATTTAGAGGTGGGTGCTTTCACCAGTTATTAATGGAAAATGATGATGTATCTTTTAAGACCATTCCCAAATTCTAAGCGTAACATTTATTTTGGATAAAATGAATGCATATACTTACCATATAAAGATTAATTTTTATAAAGATACAAATTATATTGCATAAAGTTAAATATCTTATTTCACACATTTTAAACTGACTAAAGGTAAAATTTTAGTTCTAGTTATTTTCCTAATTTAAATTTTGAAATGCATATTCATAACAAAATATCAAAGAAAAAATTCGATTTAAAAAAATTAAATTTTTGAATAAATTGGAATGATAAAAATTATTATAATTATAGTGTTTAAACTATTTTTCACTTAATTTTCGGTCAAAGTAAGTACTTAAGTATAATGTATTCTAAAAATAAAAATCATATATTTTACAACACATATTTATTCTGCTATCGAATACATCATAATTTTAAGTTATTAATAGTTTCAAAATCTCATCACATTATTGAGCGTGTAGTTATATATATATAATAAATTGAACACAATACATCATATTTATTTTACAATTATTAGAATATAGAAGGTTAATAGTTAGCTTAAATAAAATATATTTCATTTTTGTTATTTATAAAAATGGTATTAGGGTACAACATCACTACTTCAACAAAAGAAAGTTGAAAACTTAATAGATGTGAATTAAATAATTAATTCACGGCTATTAAGTTTTGAAACAATGTTTTAGAGCTTATTTTGAAAATATATCACAAAACAATGACATTTAGAACTTCAATAAAACAGAACTACAGTAGTTTGTATTAATTTTATTCATATTTATAACAATTAATAAAATATTCCTAAGCATTTATCTGTGCTTTTAATGCAACTGACAAGTGTTTCATACTAAAAGAAATACATTTGATTTTGACGCAGACTCAAATTTGTATTTTCACTTCATGGGTTTAACTTCAGTTATGAAAGTTTGTCGAAAATTTTCTTTAATAATTATGCATCATGGCATGGAAAACCAAATATTTGTTCAGACAAATAAGTCCTTATTTTTAAGACACATGCTTCCTGCAAAGCCATTAAATTTCAATATATGTACGCAATTAAAGGCATATTTAAGCTAATTTGAAATCATACAAAGATCCTGCTTAACAAATATAAGAGCACTTATTTAAATGATTCAGCACTTTGCCATATTAGCTGCATATCTGCAATGCGTCGATAGTAATTGGAGCAAACCTTGGTCAGTTCAGCGATTAATTTAAATTTAATGAACTGCATGGAATTTTCCCATTTGTCAATATTATAAATGAATGGTATGTTTAAGAATCGAAAATCATTGCAATACAATGGTAACTTATTTATTATGATTGTTTATGGAAACAAAAAAGTATATACGACAGACTTTGAAACTACATAAATGAAATCAGGACGTGTCTTAGTAAGCATAAAGACATAGAAATTTCTAACAAGTTTTATTTAAGAAACTCTAAACCATGAGAGGTTATGAAGTTAAAAAAAAAATTTATACCAGGAATTTCTGGTTTTATTTCCGATATTTTTAGTATCTTATAACAGTTTCTCTCGATGAAATCTATAAAAAAATACTAAAACTAAATTAATAATTGTTTGAAGAAGTAAGCGAAAAAAAAAGTATAATTTTAATAAGTATCGAAAGAAGAATAAAAGTAATAAACATTTTTCTGAATAATATATAAAATAAAAACTAAATTGTTTGTTTGTTGATTTCTGTAATTATGAAACCAAAATATGAAATGATATATGTGTTTTTTGTAGGGTTTGCAATCCCGGGATTTCGGGATTACATTTTCCAAATCCCGGGATTAGGATTGTATTTATTAAAAATACTTATATATTAGCATAGTTGAAATTGCATAATAAAACTGAAAATATAACTAAAAATTGATTTAATATTATTATAATGAAACAAATAAAAACATTAATTCATCATAAAAAAACAAATAAAAATAGTTCCAAATGAAATTTTAAAAATTATATATTTCTTCATTTCTTGTGTTTCTGTAAATAAGCTTATAAAAACACAGCTCGTCTAGCATTTCATCATTAAAACGGCTCCTTATTTTTGTTACAAATTGTCCTGCCGAAGAAAATGCTCATTCTGAGTCTTTACTAGTAGGTATTATCGTCATTAAATAGGAGTATGTTCTTTTTAGGTAGTCACCACGTCTCCATCCATTTTCAAAAAAGAGACATTCCTTTTTGAATTTTTGATGACAGTGTCTCAAATCTAATAGACTGCATTAGTGCATATACCTCTTTGATAACTTTTTTTAGTTCTTCTGCTACAACTAATGGTTTTTGTATGCATAAATTGATCCACTTATTGAATCAGAAAGTGAATCAATTTCAAGGGTTATGTCATTTGAAATTGAAGATCCAGTTGCATGAGTTGTTAGTAATGCAATGGAATTTGAAGTGTCTCAAGTCTTCCAAGCAGGTCCGCTATTAATTAACGGCATTAAATAGAAGAAGGAACTGTGGCAAAACCTATTCTTGAGATGTTGCTTATATTATTCTGTAAATATTGCAGTAAGCCACTTAGATCTGCGCGTTATTCTCCCATTCGAGAAATGAGATCGGTTCATATATATATATATATATTTTTTACCTACATCACTTACAATTGCACAAAAAAAAATCTACGTACATATTTCAAAAACAAAATATAAATTTTTAAAGGATTAAATTCATAGAAAATTTTTATGAGAAAAAAATTTTTAAATTTAATTCAGACAAAAAATTAAATCCCGATATTAGTTATTTTAATTCCGGGATTTGAGTATTGGAAAAAACGCAGGGATTCCGAGGTTAAAACCCTACTAGATATCTTCCAAAAATTCGAATTGCTTCTGTACAAGTTAGCTGACACCAGACATCCTGAGGGTGGGAGAAATGTCTGTTTTCTGAATCCACTCGTGATGGGGAGAAACTTATAGAAGAAAATTAGAGAAAAAATATCCAATTTCACGGTTTAACATAGACACCCACCTCGAACCCTTCAAGGTTCAACACATAAGAAAACTGACATTAAACGCATACAGTACAAAAAAAGTAAATAAGCTACATTAAATATAATACCAGATTCACAGTACTTTGAAAAACATTTCAAATTGTAATTCAGACAAAAGCATTAAAAATCCCGGGATTTAAAAAGACCACCTAGATCCTGGGATCCCGGGGCTGCAAAACCTAGATTTTTAAAAGAAAATTTTATGTATAATCGATAACTTCTTTTTAATAGACTGAAAATATATTGAGATGTATCATTTTGTATTGTTAAATGTTTCCTCGAAAGTACCGTATTAAATTAATCCTCACGGAGTGAAGCATTATCTGAACAGGAAAATAATTAATGAGTTTTTGTAAATTTTCGTTGAAATAAAAATATATTTATATGCTTCCCTAAAATATTAAAAAATATATAAAGTAATGGAACATGCTTATGCTTATTACTTTTAAAAGAAAAAAAAGAAAAAAATGCGCTTTTTTTTAATAAAAAAACAATCACAATATTTTTGAATAGAAAAATAATCAATTCTTTCAAATTAAGAAATATATCAATTTTTTGCATAATTTCTTTTTACCTATTATTCTTCGTCTTTGTTCAATAACACGTAACATCTCACTTTCAATATTTCGCTTTGTTCAAATACTCTTTCTTTTACACTTGGATCATTTTTCCTCTCTCTTTCATACGATATTCCATTGTTATTGAATAATTCTTCAAAATCATCCGATTGAAATTCTCCCCTATTTACAAATTTTATTCATTTTTCCTTACTTCTGCATTGCTTTCAGGTTCTTCATCAAAAGCATCGGAAAGGTACCATCCGTATCATCAGTAGTATTAAGTGAATTGCAGCTTTAACCATAACGAATTTTCCCAATGTTATCTGATTTTCGTTTTTCACTTTTTATAAAGGGGCTAAATAATGATATTATACATAATAGTTTTGATAACAAGATTGAAATATGTGACATGAATTTAATGATATGAATACCGACACGCACTCCATCTACCTATCATACAATAATTGAAGGTAAGTTATTTCAGTATATTACATCAGCAACAAAAGCCATCACTTACGGCGATTGAATCCGCACATACACACGCACTAATCAAGTTCAAATTTGTCATGTTCAATTCGCACAGTTAATTCGGGTAATATCATTTTAATGGGAATATTTTGGAGAGAACATTTTAGCATTTGATTTCTCTAAACTTCTTAATAGTGAATCAATCAGCACTAATTGAAACTTAAAACCCAAATTACTAACTGTATTTTATAACAGCGTTTACACTCATTGAATTACAATAAGTGAAGCATATTTGTGTTTGCTTTAATGCATTGATCCCCAAACCCTGGACCTCTGATCGGTACTAGTCCATGGCTCAAAAAGTACCGGGCCTCCCGAGGAATATTAAATTATTTCCAATTTATTAACTGTGATGTATTACTCTCGGGTTTGTGGGATTTTTTATGGATATCACTTTATATTCCATGTTAAATTACATTATAATTTCTTGAAGTAACTGTATTTTATTTCAAAAATATATTTAGAAACAATTAAATAAAGTTATTAAATCAAGACAGCATAAAATATAAATAATCAGCATTGCTCCTCTCAGCTGCCCGTGGTAAAATTATTCAAGGTTGACAGGTCTGCGGCTATGTAAAGGTTGAAACCCCCTGCTTTAATGTATTCATGACTAAAGTATAGTAGTAAAATAAATAGATTGATTGTTTAGCAATTTTATTCAAAGATATTTATTAGATATTTTACATATTGCATCCTGTAATATTGATAGTGGTCAAGGTAACAAATTTGTGGCCGGAGTATCATGAATTCGAACCTAGTATAGCTGAAACCCAACATGTAGGGGGAGGGGGCGATGCATGTTAAATCTGTCGAAGCTCAAACGTTGTGGTGTGAATGTTTGGAGAGGGGCTACCAGCCCATGTACCTTCCTAGCCACTTGACCATGGCCCAAAGTCACGAGTTCCGTCGCGAAAAGTCCTGGAGTAGCTGAATAGCGTGACGTAATATTCATTCACTCAGTCACCCCTGTAACATTGAATCAATACACAGAAATAATTATGAAATTATTACAATAGCGAGTGTTTTCCCCCTTTAAAAGATGAATTAGGTATAAAAAAAAATAGAAGTGTACATTCTTCAGAATCTGTCATTTTATAACTTCATTTTTTCTCTAATTTAATTTTTTACTATTGAATTTTTCAATTTTAATTCAACTTTCTAAACCTGAAATAATTGTCTCTTTCTACATTTAGAGTACCATTGCATTATAAATGCAGTATATTTGCAAACAACTGTCCTTGAACAATATATGATAAAATTTCCAATGTCTATTTAAAATTTAGAAACATATTCCCGTTCTTTCCAAAGTATTTACTTCTTTTTCGCATCTAAAATGAGTTGCCTGATTGATATGTGAATTCCAGTAGCTAAACATTTTATACAAATAATGTTGTTGAACACCTCACAGCAATTAAATCAAAGAAAGTGAGTTCTCATTTGCAGTTTTTATTTCTAATAAAAAGTTTAATATTTAGTGCAGTACTTAAGAAATCACTTAGCATTTTTTTATTGCTGTTGATACAAGTATATATTATTTTTATGACATCTTAAAAGAAATGTAAATATATTTTTTATTAAATGGTAACTGTAGTACGCGAAAATAATTTTATATACTTTGTTTAAAATTTACAAAAAAAATAATAATGTTTTTCCATTTTAAATTAATATTTTGATCCTTAAAAATTTTTTACGATCTGTATTATATTTGAAGAACTTTTGAAGCGCAATTAAAACACTTGCCGCCTTTGTTATAAAAACTATTTTAACATTTTTCTACAGAAGAAAAATATTCTGCTTAAACATTAATTTAATATCTCATATTTAAAAAAAAGGAAAACAGAACTCAAAGAAAAAATTTAATGAGTGATTTTTTATTAACGTCACATTTTGAGAAGTGGCATTAGGGTTATTGTTGGCAAACCTCGTACTTTAGAACCAAGGTGAAGTCACAAGGGGGCATATGAGTTGGCATCCCACTATCCAAGCTTCCACACGTGAGTGAGTGAGTGTTGGTTTTTTTTGGTGCAAGTGTCATGCCTGGCTATATTGCGCCACACGTTTGTTAAAATTTTAAAACAATGTAAAAAAAATACTTAAAATGTAAACATATATTCTAATATTTTACATGCGCACACATATAAAAAATTTAAATGTTAAAATAGTTTGACAAAACCATTTTAAATTAAATATAAAAACCCAATTTTGAAAAGAAAGGCAAAAAGATTTTGGTGGAGATTTTCTCCCACCAAGTCAGACAAGTATAAAACAGATGTATGAAAGAAGGTGATGCGATGATGATTAAAAACTGGACAGTCAATTAAAATGTGACGCACAGAGTACGAGACCATACATGAAGGACATTGAGGAGCATCTTCCCCCAATAACAAATGCCTGTGTGTAAAGCGAGTATGACCAATGCGAAGACGAGTCAATTTGACATCAGTCCTTCGCATTTTCATCACAGGCCATGCTCCTATGAGAGGCTTCACAGAGTGCAGTTCGTTATCCACATGCTGACTTCTTGATTCCTGCCATGCTGTAAAAATATGATGCCGGATGACGCGCTTCATGTCCAAAAACGGAACTTCTAGCGACAGAAAGGTCGTCGCTGACCGAGCCACGCTGTCCGATTGCTCGTTGCCAATGATACCTACGTGGCTTGGAAGCCAGCAAAATTCTATATCGAAACCCTTGCTGTATAATCGACTATTAATGTCGAGTATAGTACATACCACTGGATCAGACCGATCGTTATAGTTTCCAAGCGCTTCCAGAACACTCATGCTGTCAGTATAAATGCAGTATTTACGAGGCATACTGGAGTTGATTAATTGAAGTGGACTGTAAATGGCGAAAGCTTCTGCAGTGAAAATGCTGCAAGAAGTATCGAGCCTATAACCGTGCATATTATCTTCAATCACCACTCCACGGCCATCGTAATCCACACGTTTCGAACCATCTGCAAAGATGGGCGAATATGCACTATACCGACTGCGATGGTAAGCGAAATGGCGCTAGAAGACGACAGATGGGACAGTGGTTTTACTGTACGAGGCAAAATGGTTTATATAGTGCAAATGTGGCATATTCCAAGGTGGGAATCGCCAAAGGTTTCGTTGCTGGATGGCCACGTTAGGTAGGTCGAGATCGGAGAGCATGAGCTTCATCTTATCCATAAATGGCCGGATGTTAGACCAAGTTTCCACACAAACATACCAGTTTTGAGCCTCGTCAGGTAAAGATGACTCCGGTACCCTTTGAACAATTTTTTATTTATATATTTAAAAACTATATTTTAGCATTTCATATACTTTTTCTATTCAAGGAAATGATACGAGAGGAAATGTTTCTCATTTTATGAACACAATTTTAAAAATTTAAATTTGAAGAAAATTTGGAAAATTTTAAACTATTGCTGTATTTGTAATTATTATTTTTTGACATGAAATTTTTTATAATATTCTTAAGGATGTCCTAAACTACTTAACGGATCGATTTTGTAATAACTTAATTAGTTTTGGAGAAAAAATATATAATGTTGATACACATGCTAAATTTCAACAACAACAAAAAAGTCAATAACTCCTACATTTCAATTTCTCTTAAGAGTATTCAGTTTAAGACAAAATGGATCCCTAATTATGTTACATGCTTTTTTTATAACACACAAGAAAAAAAATGGAAGTGATTGGTAAACATTTGTGGAAGGAGTTTCATTTTGAATGCAGTAATGTGTCAAAAAACACAAACTGAGAAAAACCACTTTAAAGCTTTTAATTCTGAAAAAAATAATTATAATAAGCTTAAATAAAAATTTAAAATACCACTTTAAGATATTAGCTGCGTATTTTTATTTAAAATAATTGCTGTTTAGTATGTTTTCAAGCCATAATTTTTTATAAATGATCAATTTTTAAAGAGTTGTAATTTCACATTAAAATTCAAGAAAAATGTTAATTTTTTTTTCTGTCATGGAAAAATTTAATTTTTTTCTTCACATCATATTTGAGTATCATATTTGTGTGAAAAAACATGAGGAAAATGAGCTTAAATTATGGAATTAATAATATAAAATGCTTTAATTTAAAAATTTTGCATGCCCACATTTCACAAGGAAAAACATATAAATTATTGTAATGCATCTATAAAAAAATATCCTGCTTTATATATTACACTTTCTTTTTTATAGTTATTATTTCTCTTTTTTTAAATATATATATTTTTTATCAAAACTTTTTTTCTAAAAAGAGGCGTGGTCGGACTCTAATTTGTTAATGTACATTTTTCAATAAATTTTTATCCAACTTCTAACTTTTCGAAATACAAAACTGGTATATTAATCAAAAGATAATTATGCAAAGAATAAGAATAAATACAAATTTTAAAAAAAAGATAGTTTGATCATTTTGGGGGTACGAAGTTGCCTAAACGTACACCAGTCCTTCTACACAACAATCTTGAACAGCACCAGAACTCAAAACACTGACTACAACACAGGTCACTAGGTCACGACCATGATCTTGTGGTTACCTTGGTTACGGGAATGTTTGAAATGATATAAATTTAAAATTATTCATTTATTTAAAAACATATATGTTATAGGTAAGTGATTCTCAATGTGGTCTATATCGACTCCTAGGTATCTATGACGATCTGCAAGTTGTCCACGTCAGCAAAAATTAACTTGGAGGTCCATGATTTGAAAATGGGAACTTACAATAGTGGGTCTCATTAAAATCGGATCTCGACTAATATTAAAAGAAAATGTAAACAAGAAGAAACCACAATTCACCTATATAATATAAAAGATTTATTTACTAAATTTATAATATTAATTTGCAGTTTCAGATGACAGCATAAATTTTAGTAAAACAAGGAACATTTCTATGGTTCTTTCCAGAATAAACATCCAGAATACAACATTAGAGGCGACGAATTTTTTTCAATTTGCCACAAGCAATCTGTCAGAGCGTTTTAACCTACTTTCAACACACACACTTTTAAATACACTATATTCAAATTAGATTTTGGAATGTGTTGACTATTGTAAAACAACGGCAGGCAATTGATTCACACGGTCACATTGAAACAAATGGCATACTACAATAGGAACCGATTAGAAGATGCACGAACAAAGATCTTAAAGTAATGTTTAGAAGATGTCTGAATTTTTTTTAAGAAGACCTACCTGTTATTTGTCTCAAATTATTGAATATCTTGAGTATGTTTTTAATTGCTTTTCTTAGTTATTAAGAGTTTCTGTGCGGATGCCAATTTCAAAAACAGACAGAAAAAAATCTGAACACTACTAACAGAGAATATTAACTGTTAAACCTGACGATATTCATAATAAATGTTGAAACTTATTTACTGGAGTACAAGACTTTATCTCCGATCGAAAGCATTTGTTTTTCTCACATTTTTTATGGATAAATTCAATTTTAATTTAGTCAATTAAGATGTTCTTAATTTTTAAACTCTATACTCACCGCAGTTACACATTTATTTATTTTTTAAGTAAGTAGCTCAAAACCAGCTATCAGAAAGTCATTTAAGTTGATAAATTTGCAAAAATTCAATATAATGTAAGCATGAGTGTACCTAAAATCAAAAAACATGGCAAGGGGTTTATGAGATAAAAAAGTTTAGGAACCTTGCTGGAGATGAAGATAATTTTGATTACGTTTAGTGAAATAGTTCATAACCCCCTATGTTGACAATTTGTGTAAATAAATTGTCAAATTTGTATTTTACAAAAATAAAATATTTGGGACAAAATAAAATGTTAGAAAAAATCCAAGCTTGGTATTTTGAATTTCTTGCATATATATATATATATATATATATATATATATATATATATATATATATATATATTAGCAGTTTAACAATTCAGTTTTGCGTGATATAATGGATAACCCTTCTTTTCCAACCACAATCCAAAACAAGTATAACACCAGAAATGTGTTTCTTCATTGGTGGTTGTATACACTTCCTTTTAGCCTGCTTGTTGGGGTGGTTGGTTTGTTGCTAGTCTTCGGCACCCAAGGTTGTGGGTTCGACCTCGGCTGAAGTCGGTGGATTTTCACTATGCAGAAAACCGTCATTGGCCATTTCGTATGATTATATGTCATGCAAAAGATCCATAGAGTGACTGTTTAGTTTGGGTGCTCTCGGCAAAACTATATATTAGTATAGGTATCGTCAGAGCTCAGGTGCCTCCCTCTAGGGAGGAAACTGGGCGTCAAAATTATCTGCGGTGATTGGTTCCCGCTTATACGGTGTCTTACAGAAAAAAAAATACCAGTTTCCGGGAATGTACTATATCGGTAATGGTAAAACACCAAAAACCCGCAGCCCATTAGAAATTTTAAGAAATCGTGTTTCCGTCCTTATCTTTTATCTTATTGTGTATCCTTTTTCGAACAACAAACTTTTTACAGTCTTGTAGACTCTCGTTTAGTAGGAGTAGAAGAAATATGGGATGTAAAATATCGGTCAGTAAGACGGAAGCGGTTATCTACACCGGGTAATCTTTCGTTCAAACGCTGTATCATCATATTTATTAAAAGCTCTTCTACAAATTTGATTCAAAATTCCAAAAATGTGATACGATTCCTAAGATTACATTTCCATACAGTAAGTTCCAGAACAAATTATTTATTTTGTGTAGCAATATATTTTTATAATACATTTACCTGGAGTTTTTAGATTATTGGATGAAATGATATTTCCTGATCACAGCAATTTAGACCACCTACAGTAAATTTCCCCAAAATTTATCACGTATAACCCACGGGTGTGACATTTTGGAGCACTGGGGCGATGCCCGAGATTATGTGGGGCTTCATATTTTGGAGCACTGACGAGATAACCTCGGGTATAACACTTGAGCTATGTATAGTTTTTAACTTAACAAAATAGTTATGCTTATTATACATCATTAAATAATAAACACGTATTTATTTGAATCCAATAAATCGATTTAAAACTCCAAAAGTTGGATGTAATTTCATATGTTCACGGTACACTTATTTGTAAGCCAAATATTTTAAATTGCGATACATACTTTCCTTTGCATATTTTATGAAAGAAAGAACGTGTCTGAACAGAGCTCTTGACATCATAATAAATAATTATTATGCTCTGGAGCAATGTATTTTACATAATGTTTTCAGTACACTCACGAGATAATGATTAATTTTAAGAGATTTATTTTTCGATGTTAAAAACTAAAGTTTAGTCGATGTACTCATCATGCAGGATGTTGTCATTCACAGTTGACTGCTCATAAGTATACCTCAATCAATCGAAGTTACTGAGGCGTGTATTGCTTGAAAATTAATGCTCTAATCAATAATGCGTGTGTGGTTCCAAATCTCTTTTAGCTGCATTCTTATATTCTCGGAAGCTTCCAATTAATAATGGTAATTTGTGAAGTGTCAGATGCGTCGTCGGTAATTCTGTTATTAAAAATTTTGCAAATTTCCAAATAAGGTGAAATGAAAGATAGAAATAAATAAATTAGTCTTTGCATTTTGGAGCATATATTTTTCGATAAACTTCAGTTTGATTTTTTTTGTAAAAAATAAGTGAACAAGAATAATCATAGTTCACTTCCTTAAGTTGAATAAATAGAATCACAACTAAGGTGGTATATATGCTAATTTTTGTTTTCTGTTATTAAAATATTTTCAGCAGATTCATTCATAATAAATTGATAATATTAACGGATTATTTTGAATACTAAACAAGTTTGCTTACCTGAATTAAATACTGTAAAAAATTATACAAATGTATCTAATCTGTAAGTAAAATATAAATTTTAATTATATGGTTCCACATGGTGTTTGATAGCAAAGGATTCCGAAGCTACTCAAACGATCATAATATTTTTTGAAGCTTATCAAGTGGTATGAGAAATGTCTAAATGTACTTGGTACTTATGTGAAAAAAAAGTTATGTCTTAGCATTAATGTCTCATTCTATGCTTTGACTTTCATACTCAACTTAGATCACAATTGACAGAGCAAACTTATTTTCCGACTCACCCTCGTAAAAATCCATGTTTCTCGAATGGGCAACTATATGTTGCATACTCACGAGTGGGGAAATCGTTGAATCTATTTGAGTTAGCAAATGATGGGGATTACAGAAAAAATATTGTGCACCGATCAGCGATTAGTTACATTAAAATTATTTATTGTTATACTTTAAAATAACAAATATTAAAAATTTCAACAAATCAACTTTATATTTGCCACATTTATTAAATTAAATCTTCATATGTTGTTACTTAACAACTTCGTCAGTAATTCATGCATCATAATGTATTGAAATAGGAGATGGATAAAAAGGAAAATTAAAATCATTTGTTGCTTTATATTTCATTTCATCTCTTCTAAATTGTAAGCGAAGATTGATTTTGATTTAACTGCATTGAATAGCTTAGAATAATATTAAATTACCGTATTAAAACAAAGCCACAGAAACGCATGGCAGGTCAGCTAGTATATATATATATATATATATAGTGTTCAACCCATTTTGGTCGTTTGATTTTTTTTTTGTCTACTTATACTTTGGTGATTTCTTTACAGTTTTTCATATTCATTTTCATCCACTCTTTGCTTTGTAGGATCTACAATTTGTCAATATTTATTATGTATATGTATATATACATATGCATAATAAATATAGTCAAATTATATGTATATATACACCTTGTATATTTATATATACATATATACTGTGTCACCGAGTTCGACCGACATATTCGAATGCGTTATTGTAGGCAGTTTGGGGACGACAAATCACCTTAGGACAAGAGGGTGAAAACTACGTATAGTCGAGAACGATGAGTCAGATGCTGGGTGTGGTCAAACGAATGCAGATATTTAAAGCACCGTGGTGGGGCTGAAGAAACATGCAAATATGCAAACGTCCCAGTTCTGAGGAAGTTGCTTCCGCAGCTTCATATCCCGGGAGGTGAATTGCAAGTGGCGAATATGTTGCTTGACCTCCACACATCCCTGGATTTCTTCTTCTTTAGTTAAATGAAATTGTTTACTTATGAGACGTCGGTGACTACAGTAGAGAATCTAACACAAAGGTTCGTCGGTGCTTCAGCTTAAATCACCAGCACAACGGAATTTTTGAACGCATCAGAAAATACTTTAGCCGTCAATGTTGGCTGTGCTATGACCTATAAGACCACAACTTTTAACAACTCCTGGGAGTATTACATTTCTTTGCAAATCTGAAGTATATCTGTGATGTATTGTTCGTATTGTAATATCTTTTATGCCTAAAAGAGGTATTTCTTACTTTGTATTGCCCTTTTTCATCCACTAAACATCACATCCTTCATAATGGTTTTTGTGAACTACTTCAATTAAACGTGGTTTGATACCCGATGTTTCATGATGATTTGCTATCACCATGCTGCTTACTATCACCCTATAGATCTGCCTACTGAACTTGGCAGCTACCTATATATAGTATATAGATAGTATATATATATATATATATATATTAGATGCGTATGTTGTAGTCGTGGCAAAATAGATGAGAAGCTTGATGGTTGATGCATGTTCCTTTATTATTTTATGTATAATATAATAAAGGAAATACATACATACACATATTTAAAGTAAATACATAAAAATACACCACACAGAACTAATATATATATATATATATTATATAATATATATATATATATATATATATTAGTTTGCATGGCAATTACCAAATAGCTTAAGTCTTCTAGAACACTCTATTTTCTTAAGAAAGCATTCCAACTGGAAATAAAAAACTCCTAATTTAATGATTACATATATGTATAGGGTGCAGTTATAACTTACTTTGTTTTTCTATTTATTGTATATAGGATTCAGTTATGCAATCAATATTGCAATTCTTATGGTTTCACCGCATTCAGCAACTGATTTATTAATATAATTTTTTTATTTAAATTTGTTGATGGATATTTATTTAAATAGCCGTCTTAAATTAAAGAAGTCAATTTTCATTAAATAATTTTTGTTCATTAATGCAAATTACAAAGATATTATTCATTAATCGAATATGAATTTCATCATTTCTTAAATAGAAATAATACCGAACTTAATAAGATTAATATCACAGCTGGTGTTCTAATCATTTCAGACACGCACGGAATCAACTGAATCTGCAATAATTGAAAATCACTTAAACATAAATTAAACGCGTCTATCAGACCAGTTGACGGTGATTCTCTGAGGTATTATTATACACATGAGTTAATTTCGAAAGTGCTGTTCGATTTATGATTGATTTTTAAAAGTGAAATGGGAATTTAGAAGTAGAAAATGATGAAATATTTATGATGTTGAAAATCTCATTTTTTATCATTATAACTTTACAAGGCATTTTTTATAATATGTGTGTCGAAAAAGTATTAATTTTTAAGGTTTAATGTTTACAGTATATTTATAAATTGTTTTATGGTATCCTGATGAGAAGATATAACTAGAAGATTATAGAACTGTTGTATATAAATATAACGATATTTAAGTTTAGGGATATTTATCTTTTTTTAAAGTAATAATTTCCTTGCATCAGGATATAATTAGGTAGTTCACTAGAGTTTAAAAGAGTAATTTTTTTGTGTGGGTAAAAAAAAAATTAAAAAAAAATGTAAATAAGAACATATATTAAAGGTTTATGATGCATGAGCTACATTACTTGTCAAGTATTTTAAGGCTTTAGAACTGTTAGCATGTACCGTATAAACTTAGATTTATGTATGCAATCAAAGAGCACACACATTTAGAAACAAAACAAAATTCATTGCGGAAAATTCCAAATATACATAAAAGACATATACTGCCATTATAGTTTATCGAACGTTTGAAAAGGGTCTCACTATTTTATTTTAAACTACAAAAATGTCAAAGGATTTTAAACTATTTTTTTTTTCAAGAAGCATTGGAATAACTATTTTCTTTTTCATTTTTAATCAAAATATACTGAAAACTCTGAACTTTTAAAATTATGACAACATTAAACGCTGGGATAACAGGGAATCAATCAAACGCACTAGAAGATATATAATGGAAAATTTTGGTATTTTTTTACTAAAAAAACAAATTTACAACATATTTATTTTATCAATAGTCAACTAAAGTTGCATTAGTTTTAATTTGTATTGCTATAAAAAATTGTAAAATATTATCAGGAAAATATGCTTTATAAACTCAACTTATCCTATATCATCCCTAATTTATTCATCTAAATATTTTAGAAAATATTATTACATAGAAAGCTATAAAGTGCACATCCTTTTTTTAAGTATATATGCATAGTTATGATGGAGAGAAAAAAAAGTTTTCGAAAAAATAAAAAAAAATACAATAATGTAAAAGTACGAAGTATAGAATAAATAAACTCATTTTAAATAAAGGAATAAAAAGAAGAATTGATTTTGATTTTTGACAAAATCCATCAATCCCTATAAGAATCAAATGAAGAAAATAAAAAAGTTGTCCCAAATCACAGACTAGCTGTTTCTAGAAAAATGTTATTATACCTAAAAACATTAAAAATCAGGATTTCTTCCTCAAATGCTATATTTAAATATTAATTCCGATTAAGTCAATTCAATTGTTGAAAACCTTATGTTACTTCTCAGGTTAATGAATTTTAAATTTATATATGAAATAAAAATTTTCTCTTTCAATAACTGTAGCAGTTTTAATGTATTTGAAGATTTTGTTGTGTACTAACTAAATTACTGACAAATATTTCTAAGATTGTTTCTATTTATGAAACATTGACTTAAAGACAATATTCAGTTCGATTGAATTGTAACTATCAAATATTTTTCTGGGAGGAAAAAATATGCTGAATAATTATGAACATTTGTATACCTAGCATATAAATTAAAGTTAAGACAATAATAAAGTAAATATATGAGACTGGTTTCAAAGACCTTTTAATGAATTTTATAATTATTTTTAACATACATTTAATATGAAACATTATTAGTATGCTATTGGTCTAAAGAGTGCTTAATTGATTTATATAAAAAAAGAGAAATGAACATCTGAATGTCTGTTCTAAACATAGAAAACACTAAATTTTAACATTCTAAGAATTTAATACATTTTAAGTAGAATTAGATTAATTTATTTACAAACTAAATTGTACATACAAAATGTATTTAAAAATAAAACAAACCATAACAGTTAATAGTTCTGACTAATTCTGTTGTAAACAGAATGAGTAGGGGTTATATGTAAATGTGTACCATATTTGCTCGAATCTAATTCACACTATTTTTCCAGTGTTAATGCTATTGGAAATTGGTTGTGGCTTACAATATAAGGGGAAAAATCGTGGTTGGAAAAATTGAGTTTTCAGCACTTTCAAAAGGAAAAATGTAACCATCCATTCTGGCCACTTGCATCGATGACTTATCCCATTCTGTTGTTTATTTTCAGTATTCAGTCCATCTTGAAATTCACTGTCAGATCATATTTGAGATTTTATTTATTTATTTATTATTTTTTTTTTGCATACGCTTTCTTTTAACAAAGTATCACGTACATCGGAAATGACATTGAGGTGAATTCACTATAACTGAATTACAACAAGGAAGGAAATTTTGTATGCTGCCGAAAACGAAAACAGAACAGCCACCAGAAAATTTGATATGAATGAAACAAATATGCATCGATGTCATAAACAACTTTAAATGGTTTCAGCTTATAAATCTCTAACAACGTTTTTTCGCCGTATCAAAGAACGGAAGATATCCACAAGTGGATGATAGCGTTTCTCAATTTGTAAAGGGAATTTTATGTAAAGCATTGCCAGTTATAATACAGCCGCTTGACGTAAGCATTAGTATTTAAGGGCTATGTAAACTCAGAATATGAAAACTGGTTGCATGTGTAAAACCATCCTTAAACTG
Source organism: Trichonephila clavata (assembly GCA_019973975.1). Lineage (NCBI taxonomy): Eukaryota > Metazoa > Arthropoda > Arachnida > Araneae > Nephilidae > Trichonephila > Trichonephila clavata. Next base: position 53,913 of record BMAO01023544.1, read on the forward strand.
CTTCCGGGAAAATCAAGAAGGCAAGTACTTCGAAAATTGCAGAATGGATATACGTTGCATGGAAAAATGTTTCAAATAAGACTATTCTTTAAAAATAAATGTAGTTTAAAAATGCATTGTGTTGTTGGTACGGAAGACGATACCACATGGAAAAATAGCAACTCCAGCACGAGTTCCGAAGACAGCACAGCTGTAACAGTGGGTGAGTCGCGAAACATTTTCGAAACTTAATACTGTCGGTTAGGACAATATTAGGCTCACGAATGTATTAAAACGTTTTTAATACTGGTACCACACAAATAAACTATTCACTTCTTATTAAATCTAATTTTTAGTATTTTTATTTTTTTAAGTATCGAGTGTAGGTAAATATTTACCACAATTTTTAATTTTCCCGCAAAACTTGTAGATACTTTGGGCTCCGCCTTAGAATCGATGGCAAATAGCTCACACACACACACACACACACACACACACACTTACACACGCACGCACACACACACACACATATATATATATATTGATTTTTGTAAGAAATGCAACACCATAAGGGAATTTTCAGAATATTAATTATAGGTGTATTACGTAAAATAGTAAAGTTTCAGAGCCACCGCACATGCGTTGCGTGCGCAACGCCCTCTGAACTGACGCTAAAAGCATACAAAAAGAGGGCTGTAGCGGGACGTTGAAAATAATTAGTGATTTTTTTTGTTCGTGGCGAACGTTTCGGAGACCTAAATATGTTTCTACGACGAAACAAAAATAAATTACAACAACTTAAGGAGTTTTAAAGGGGGGAGGATTATCAGCCTTCGACAAGGAGGATTTTCCTCACTCACAATAGGAACTCGTGTGCAGCGGAACAGTTCTACAGTGATGCGAGTTTGGAAGCAGTGGCACGACGAGCATCGAACAAATCGAAAAACTAGCAGTGAATAATGGAAGGAAGGTCAGCGTCTGACGATTGATAGCTGCTCCTCAAGGCGGAGAATGACCGTCCAGCTTCATCCAGTTAGGTAGCAGCCCGTTGGTCTACTGCTACAGGCGTATTAATTTAGGTTTCATCAATTCGTCGACGTTTGCTATAACGTTCATTGCGTGCAAGGGTGACTTTATACAGGATACCTCTCACGAGAAACCGTCGACGGCTGAGTCTGCAATGGGCTCATGAGCACAGAGCCTGGCAAGCTGATTGGCACCATGTTGATTTTTCAGGTGAATCACGCTTCAATTTGAGGGACTATGACGGTATCATTCCTGTTAAACGCTATACCGGTGAACGCTGCCTTCCAGAATGCGTTACAAACGTTATAGTGGCCTAACAGCTGGAATAATGGTTTGGGGTGCGGTTTCGTACCTTGGGCGATCTGATTTGCTACGAATTGAGGTAATCTCAATAGCAACAGCTATGTACATGAAGTGCTACTACCCGAATCCTTGCCCATACTTCAAGGCATCCCTGGAGCTATTTTTCGGAAGGATGATGCATGCTCACATGTTGCAAAGACTGTTAAAGAGTTCTGTTCAGCCCAACTCATGCAGCTTCTTCCTTGACATGCTTATTCACCCGATTTGTTGACTATTGAGTAAGTGTAGGATTTTATTGGTCGGTATCCCGTTCGTGATCCGCATCCTGCCGCTTCAAAAGACGAAACATTTTCTGCACATACAAGCAATATGGAATTCTCTTCCACATACAGACATTCAAAAAATCCGTGTGACTCCATGCCATGTTGTATAGCAGCATTTATTGCAGCACGTAGTGGCTACACCAAATTTTGATTTCGGATACTTAATATTGTTTTTATCTTTGAAAATTTCGTCATTTATTTGTACTTATACAAGTCGTTTGTGAATTAAATTTCATTTAATTCTGATGATTGCTTCATTGTTTTGCATTTTTTACAAACAGCAGTTTATAAATATACATATGTATGTGTTATTAAATACATAAAATGCAATAAATTTCTAGTTTCAAAAATTATAGAAAAATTAAAAGACTAAGCAATTTACAAAATACCTGCTTAATTCAGAAATACAGAAATAATTTTATTAATAGTTATTGGAATAAGAAAATCTAAATAGTAAGAATTTTAAAATTACATAGTTTATTATTATAAATTTATCCATTTTCATACATAAATATTCTAATTTAAAGATTATTTTGTTATTTTCTTAGCTTTATTTAAATCATATATAATTTTAGTTTCCCTAACATAATGGTAGTATACGCTTACAATTTTTAATTTTTAATTTCTTTTCTTTTCCTACTTTTGCTAAGTTATACTATTCAGCCATTCCCCAGCTTTGAATTTACATTTGGGTCCTTAATCTGGCAAAAACTTGTTTATTGTACTCATATTTAGCACGGGATGTACATTTTTGAATGTATTTTTAGGTAAGTTAACTTTTTCTTGTAATGGATTTAGATATTCAATCCATTATTTTCAATAGGTTTTTTCTCAGTATTATAAACAGATAGGGCGAAGATTTTGGTTGCTCACAAAAAAATGCTCAGTCCCACTTTTTAATAAATTATTTTATATATAAGCTGACCTAAGTCAGCAATGTTTATAATAATGTAGCGTCCGTATTTTTACAAGCTTTTATTTAACTTACACTGTATGTATGTGTGTATGTATGTAATTTGTTCGGGTGGAATCTTGCAACTCAATTTTGAAGCTGATATCTCCACCGCATTGAGCTGAAATTTTCTATACACGTTTAGTTTGGATGACAATGCATGTTTTGACCATTTATATTCTGATATTGCAGTTAATTAAAAATATATTAATTAAAAACGTTCAACTAGTTTTGGGCGCAAACTTCGATATATCTGCATTGCTGTAATTATGTTATTATTACAACAATGACAAAAGTTGGCGTCGAAAATCGGTTTTCAGCCAAACTGGAATTTCATAACGTTGCGCTATTGACTGTATTAATTAACTCTGTCTAAAAAATAATTACATTTATACAACGTAAACATAATCTAATTTCTACAATGTATGCAATTTTTTTTTAACAAATTTCTATCTATTTACTTGGATTTAAATCCAAAACAAAAAAAGTAAAGCTGTTTTTCAAGTAGATTGGTACATTAAATACCTTTCTCAACGCTGCCAAGTTAAACTGAGATGGAGTATTGTGGAAATTCTTTAAAAAAATTATCTAACTTTAATCTATGAAACTCAGACAAAAAATAATTACAGAATCGGAAAGATCGTTTTTTATATATCTTACATATCAAAAAGGAATCCACTAGGAAAACAATAAGAGAAAAATATTATCCAGAAATGCAATGTATTTTCAATTAAAAAAATAATTTTATATTAAAATGAATGAATTTTTTTTAAATGAATTTTCTAATTTTAAGCCTGCAAGTAATTTAAATATACCTCATTTTATTACCAGTAATCTAAACACACACTACGACATGTGTCCTTAAATTTAATTACAGATAGAATCTGTTAATTTTATTTGAGTTTTTTTTGTTTGAAAAATTACGGCAATTTTTCTTAGATGAGTTAGGCACATTGTAAAACTAGTTCAAGGTTATTGATATCCATAAAATGTGCCAAAAGAGAATAATTTGCAAAATGACTTGAAATGTTTTAAAAATAAAGAGAGGGAAAAAAATCGAATCTTAGAAGAAAAATTTCGTTAAATTTGGAGTTATTTTACGAAGAAAAGAGTAATATGTGCTTGGTTCCAGGAAAAAGTTCTTAAAATAGAGAAATTCCCAAAATAGAGGTTCGTTATACATGGAGGTCTGACTGTATAAAAATAATGCGATGGTTAATTATTTTTTCAAAATCAAGTTTCTAAAGATGACCTGAGCAATTAAAAAAATAGATTCTTACGTAGAAGATATTCAATGTCCAACAAAAAATTATCATTAGTTGATAAAACTTGCTTTTTTGATTACAACATGCGTTTTGAATTTTAAGCATTTTATTGATTAATACAAATCTTTAAATGCCTTTTGAAATTTTTTAATAAATAACTAGATTTTTCTTCGAAGATGTTAGAGAAATATATATACCTTACCTTCAAAATATTCCAAATAAATAATATATTCTTTAAGATTTTTCAAAAAATAGTCAAAATTTTAATTAAACATTGAATAACTTCGTCATTTATGAAGATAATCTCACGAAACTTTTTTTTCGTATGTAGAACAATATTACCCAAGATCTGCACGAAGATTGAAAATATTGCTTAAAATTACGGATTTAAAAAGATTGTGTTTTTCGTCTAATACCCTTTTGTGAGAACTGATTCAGCTAAACCAGGGATGGTGAACCAACGTTGAATAAGTTGAAAGGCTGAGAAGCCTGTCCCAGCGATAACTAAAAAGTAAAAAATAAATTAAAAGTAAAAAAACATTTTTAAAAACAAGCTTTTATTTAAAAGCGCTAAAAAGAATAAAATAAACTTTTCCTTTAAAACTTTTTTTACTATCAACTTATAACGTCATTACACAATTTATATGATATAAAAGCTTGTCGCGAGATTTACCTGTGTAGATAAACAAGTAAAATAAATAACTTGACATGACTGATTTTAATTTTTAAAATTCAAACTAAGTAAATACGAGTACTTAAATATTGCGACAAGCTTTTATATCATATAAATTGTGTAAAGTCGTTATAAGTTGATAGTAAAAAAAGTTTTAAAGGAAAAGTTTATTTTATTCTTTTTAGCGCTTTTAAATAAAAGCTTGTTTTTAAAAAAGTTTTTTTTACTTTTAATTTATTATATTTTACTGTATTCATTTTATTTTTTCTCATATCTTATCTAAAATCCATTGACTGATTTACTTGCAATTTCAATTTTTTTCAGTTTTGATTAATGCTTATTCATCTCTATCTATTAGAGAAATTTGACTATATATATATATATATATATATATATATATATATATATATATATATATATATATATTAAATATATATGTATGGTACGGTGTCTAGGAGTAAAGTAAAGTTTGATCAAAGAAATTATTGTAGCCAAGTTAAACAAGTAATTGATTCATTAAGATAAATAAATCAGGGATCACGCTATTTAAAACAATTAATTATTTATAAAAAATTATAAAAATACAGCTTGAATAGTGAGAGCATTCGCATGTGAGATGGGATGCCAAGCATGGTTAGGCCTAAAGAAGGATCTGCTATTGTTCTGAAAGAAGCCCATAAAAGTTTATCGAAACTCGTTCGTTCATGGGCGGCGTAAAAACAATTGGTCAGAAGTCATATGGCATCTGACGTCATCGCTTATGAATTATTTCATTAGATTGTAAATATAATCTAGATTTCATTTGGTTTGAATGGCACCACCATTCCTTGCAATTGAAATGTATTGAAAATTAAAAACATTTAATTTTCATTTCAAGAATAACTCTAAAGAAGTTTCCGGTACCTACAGCAGTTAAAAAAGTCCAAAGCACTTTAGGATTTACCGGCTACTTTCATAAATTGATTCTAGGGTACTCTAATATAGAGAAAACTTTGAGTACCCCTACCAAGAAAAGATAATTCGACTGTGTTCGAGGAATATAAAATGGAAGCATTCGAAATGCTCAAGGAACTATTATGTGACATTACTATGAGAAATAAGATGAACCTTCACCTGAGAAATCTATTTTCGAAGAGATGGTGTCAGAAGTGGGATTGGATGGTATTGTCAACATATTTCACAAAACATGTTTTCCCTTCATGCAGTTCTGCTACATTACTCGGTGAAGAGTTTATGAAATCATGGTCATACGTAAAAAGCAAAGTTTTCATCTAACACGAGTAACGTGAAAATGACATTACAGGCTGTCAAAAACGTTGACAGTATGAATTTGAGTAGAGCGTGACAGAAAAAGTAGACTACCACATTGATGTATATTGTTTAACCAACGTTTCCCGCATAGAACACCTGTAAGTAATATAAATAAACTTGAAATGTTCCTATATTATTTTAAATGTTATTTTTTCTGTATTAGTATGCGTTTATTTTACTATATCACTTTGAAACATGCAAGGGAATTATGAAAAACACTCTGTATATATATATATATATATATCTTTGCAGGAAGATACATGCTGGTGTTTTTAATTATGCTTTCGAAAATACTAAAACAAAAAACTTAGGATTTTTTTCTTTACTTTTAAATTTGGTTTATAATAAAGTAAGAAAAAAAACTTGACTCATTATGGTGATAAATAATGTACACTGCAGCTTATAGTTATTTATTTTTACACCCAGTGCCCTGTTTTTTTTTAAACCGCTTTTTATACTCTCATTTATTAAGCTTTTTAACAATCTCGTTTATTTAACTATTTTACACCCTCTTTTATTAAGCTATTTTACATCCTCTTTTATTAAGCTATTTTACACCCTCATTTATTAAACCTCATATTCACTATTTGTTCATATTTCTTTTTCTTTAATGAAAAAAATTTAACTATTCAAATCCCTTACATAGTTCTAGTATATTTTTATGCTGATTAATGCCTAAGAATTTACTTGCACAAATAGATATTTTTTGGTGAAATTTGCATAAAAATCCCTAAGGAAGAAAGAAATTGAGTGTACTACCCTAAAAATGAGTAATATTTACTTTAAAAAAGTAATTGATTGAAAAAATATAGTGAATATTTTACACAATATGAAACCGTTAGTTTTTAGGAAAAGCTAGGAAAATGCAACGAATCTTATCCTGGAGGAATACATTTTAAGCATACGTCAACTCGAAAAAAGAAATACTTCTCTGAGTAAATACATTCGTTTCATATACCCAGAGGCTAATTTAGTTTTCTTTGTATGAAATACACAGAAAAAATAAAGATTTTTCGCACTAGAAACTCATGAAGACAAAAAGGAAAACTAAACTATTCTTTCAAAAAACTGTAGTATACGAAGAATATCTTAATATATTTCCCTCTTGTCTCAATCTTTATTTTTCTTCTTCGGTACCTTTTCATTCCTTAAAGAATAATATGCATATATATATATATATATATATATATCTTAAGCAATGATAAAATAAATTTTAAAAAAAGACACAGGGAGCTTAGTGGAAATTTAGAAAAATCTAAGCAATAAAGTATTTACAAACTTCACAATCAAATTATATATATATATATATATATATATTTAACTGTCTTGTCAAGATTATTAATATTTAAAAAAATGTTACTTACCAATTTTATTTTAATACTTCGTTAAATATTATTTGAATCACATTTTAAATGAAAAATCGATATTATTATTTTAATTACATGGTATTTATGGGCTCTTAATATTTTATACTTAACACATTTTTCTTCTGGTATTGCTAGTACAATTTTTTATACAAAATTCATTAAAGTATAAATTTGGCATATTTTCATTATATACTTTATTCAATCAGATACATACTTACACATTTTTGATGCAGCTGAAAATGAAATATGGTATTCATTTTTTAAAAATGATTTAAGATTACTGAACAAAAGTAAGACGATGTATTTATTGCAATACATATAGTTAAGTTTAAGCCATTACTGCACCTTGCATTTAGGTATTATTGTATACTAGATGATATACCCGTTCTTCGCATGGGTGAATTGAAAAATTAAACAATACAGATTGAAGGTTAAATAAGTTTTTAATGAGTTAATTTTGTGTGAATTGCAAATGTAACAAAATAGGTTTTTCCATATCTTAGCTGAATAAAGAAAAACATACTTGTTAAATTTTAAGTCTGTAGATCTAATAGCTGATAAAAAGCATTTTGTTTCATTGGTAACGCTTTGTAACTCTTTTGTGGGTTGATTTTTGAAAACACTTTCCTAAGCTGATCTCAGCTTAGCAAAAGTAACACATTGTTACAAATTTTGTGTAATGAACGCTTAAATAAGTGTAAATAGTTTATATCCGGATACTTAAAGTATCCGACTGGTTGCGATAACTTTTTTTTTTAATTTTAAAAGGATATATGGGGATTTTTTGTTATTTTTAGATTTGTTTAGTGCATTTTAAGAAAAATGTGCTAAAATTAAGAAGAAAAAAAGAAATTATTATTACTAAAATGGGAAAAAATACGTAAGAATTTACAAAAAATAGCATAAACGTGGCCCATTCTGCACCAAAGGTATATGAACAAATTTTCAATTTTTTCAATCTAATGTATTGCTACATTATTCAATTTTAAAATGACCTTCAGGATAAGAGATATTTTCTTTTTTTACAAAAAATCGCGCACTTTGTCTCGGTTACTATATGGAAATTCTTAAAAAGACAGTGATTGATTCACGTAATTGATTGTAAATTTTGTAATAAAGCAGTGATTGATAAATCTGATTGTTAAAACAACTCTACTAATATACATAACTTACAGAAAAAATTTCGGTTAATTATGTTCAAAACTTTTTTAACAATCACTGACCCCGTTTGATTATTTTCAAAAAATCACATTTCGAGTAAAACGCTTTTTAAAGTATGACATTTTGCTTAAAGTAATGACATCTGCTTTTACTAAAACACTTGTATTTTTTGTTCTAGTAAACGGAAAATTATAAACTTGGTATTTTTATAAAGCTAATAAGATGACCCATAAAATAAAATCACAAAATATGATCAATTTGTGGCAAAATTCACAGTTTTAAGGTAGTCGGATACCTTAATATGTTAATATAACTTTCTGTTGTATTTATTTTATGTTAAAATTGTAATATTCGCAGCAACGCCGTTCCTTACATTATAATAGCGATTCGATGGAAACGTAACGAAATGTTGGCGATAGAGAGAAGTTGGCATAATTTTTGGCGACCCGGTTGGCAACTCGGCGATGGATTGAGCGGATAGCGTCCTATGGATATAGCGTCACCTGGTGGGGAGTTTCAACAGAAAAGATTGCACAAAAACCTTTTCCAAAAAATAATACATATATTTGCCAATTTTCATAGAGATCGGTAATATATTAAATTAATTTGAAATATTCGTTGTTTAAATGAAAATATTTCTTGATGAAATAAATTATGAAACTTATTAGTAATTTCTAATCAGTAATAAAAAATTGAAAAAAAATATGTGTATATCATAATATTAATTGCAGCAGAGTTATATGTTGCAATAACATATAAAGGGTAGGTAATTTTTCATAAATCAAGTTATCTTGGTTGCATTAAGATATAAAGATTGAAAAAAGTTTATTTTAATTATGAAAAAAACAAAAACAAGTACGTTTCCAAATGTTTGTTGTACTTGTCTCTAATAAACTAATGTAAAATACTTAACGATGATTCAAGTTGTACTTTTATTATAAAGAGGTAACTGTAAATTCAAATAAATAATAGGAAATAGTTATTGAACCTCAAAAATAATTCCATATTATTAGAAGAATGCATTTTAATTTATGAAGTATTAACTGCATTTTTGCGAGGGAATTCTATAAATATAAGACTCACTCTTAAACATATATATAAATCTTTAAGATGATTGAGTCGTAGCTTTCTGACATTTTTCATTAGTTATTACTTTAAAATAACGGCTTAAAAACTATGAGCGTTGTATTTAACTAATATTATGTTAGAAATAAACTTAAAGCACCTGGAAGAATTCTTGAATAGCACTTGTTATTTCTCTATGTAAGCGCTTTACCTTCTTACAATGTTTAAATTTTTATACTGAACCTTATAAAGGACAATACCCTAAAGAAAAGTTTCTGCTATTTAAAGTCACTTAACTAAAATGGATGAACATTTTTAAAGAGAACAAAAAAGAAAGAGAAAAAAAAACGAAAGAATGCACCTGAAGATTTACTTTCGACTATTTGTTTCTGGAGAAATCCATTACCGGAAACTTTGGGACTAAACAACTCCGTTGACTAGAAATAAAGGACCACCGCCTTCAGTAACATGCTTCAGACTTCGTTTCTGTTGAAAGGATTTTTATCTTTTAAAAAAGAAATTGAATAAAGAAAGAAACTTGAATGAGATTTCGACTGTGATAAAGACAGAGAAATCAATACATGACAAACGCACATTTCATTCGAAACATGCTCAACGTTAGCGTTTATTTTCTGCATTTGCTTAATTCTTTCACCGAAATAGATGTTAAGGGTTACTTAAAATGAATGTAAGGATTTTGGTGGGCTTACTCATTTAATGGTGGAAAGAAAGAAATGCAATTGCTTCACAATTAAAAAATACAGGAAAAGCAATTTATGCATAATATACTTATTTTTCCCTTGTTTATTTACAACTTAATGTTTTTTCAAATAAATGGACTTACAACTTTTCTGTACAGTGTTATTCGTGACGTTTAATAATTTCACAATTGGTAAATAGCATTGGATTTACATTTTTTTTACAGCATAAAATCATGAAACGCACATATGTGTATCATACTCAATTCCTCCTCCCCCAGAAATATATTTGTGTAGACCCTTATACAAATATTCTCAATGAATAGCTGAATATTTGAAAAAAAATGATTTGATATTAACGTTACACCAGAAAGCAGCGCATGATCAAATGACGAGGATGACACTTCAATTGGCACCCTCTCTCTATCTAAACATCTTCAGTTCCTCTACAAGACGAGATTTCTGTGATATTTGGTGCGAACTCGTGACATTACGTGACCGTGACCATATTTTTTGAGAACATTAGGGGAAGGAGCAATATGTGCTGAATGTGATGCTAATTAATACAAATGGCTAAAAATTGTCAAATGCATATCTAATATTATTATAGATAAAAAGGCTATCTCTCTCTTACCAGATTAAAACAAAATGTTAATATACTGTGCTCGTGTTTTTCAAAATAAAGTAATACAATGGACTCGATTCATCTGACGTCATAGTCACATGATGGTGAGTTAAGCAAGTATCCACGTGTTTCATTCGTGTTTGATTCGACTGAGTATTTAGTTGGCATTTTCAGATTTGCATCTACTATCATGTAACAAAAAGAAATCCTTTCTTTCCTTGAACTTAAAAAAAACAAAGAATTATATTTTTGTATGCATTACTGTTAGCTTTACTGATTAACGCATTATTGACAGCTTTATATAAATATATATATATATATATATATATATATTTAAAGTTCACATTAATATCTCTAATTTTATTGCAAAAAGTAAATTCGTAAATTCTCGGTTTAATTACTATAAGACAATAGAATTAAAATATCTGAATATCATGCATGATTTGAAATAACCATAGTAAAATTTTAAGTATTTTCTAAAACATGTCTTTAACATTCATATCAATAACTGTAAGTTGAAGATTTTACAAATATAGTGTTAGAAAATACTTTTAATCTAACGAAATTATATACCGCTCAATTCAGTGCTGCAACACGCATACTATTGCTTCTCATGTTTATCATAAAACCTTTTTAACAGCGAGAATTTTATATTACGGTACAATCAGCATTCTACATTCTTATTCCACTCCCGTTTTTGTTATGAATGTGTTTAAAAGTTTGAAGACATTTAGCGCTATATACATATACCTTACTGTATTGACTGATTATACTAAGGTTTATAACTATTTGTATATAAATTTCTGGATTATATCTGTGTACTAGCTGGTATAACCATTCTTTTCACGGGTGAATTGAAAAATAAAATAAAACAGAATGAAGGATAAAGAAGTTTTTCATGAGTTAATTTTACGGGCATTGCTAATTATGTATGTCTCTATTGAACACAAAAACATGTTTGTTAAATTTTAAATCTGTAGATCTAATAGCTGATAAAAATGATTTTTTTAAACTTATAACGTCCGGGGTTATCTTGTAGGTCGGTTTTCAAAAACACCTTCCTCAGATGATCTCTGCTCAACAAAAGCAGCAAATTGTTACAAATTTTGCGCAATGAAGACTTAAAATAGTGTAAATGTATACCCAGATATGTAATGCGTTAAACTGATTTTTTCTGTTGTATTTATTTTTGGTAAAATTGTAATATTATATCATTTTTAAATTCGGCAACATTGCATATACTATTTTCAGTTTTGGCGACTAATTCCAAAAACCATTACCAGATTTGGTGACTAATTCCGAAATTAGCTACTGAAAGATTAAGATGTAACCTTAAAAAAGAATACAGTTGTGGTTAATACAAATAAAACAAACAAAAAAGTGTTATTAATGTGAGAAGGGGGGGGGAGTGAATGAGCAAACAAATTCATACCATAATATAAACATTTTTCTGAAAATTGAAATAAAAAAAAGATTTATGCATGTGAAAAAAATCATTTATGTTATAACTTCTAAATATTTTTCATTTTTATAAAGCAATATGTTTAGAAATCATGATACGAATTACAATTATAGCAATACGTTTAAAAGGTCATAATACGATTCACACTTAATATTGTCATGTTTTTATTAATTCATTTTTTGAATGTCTGTCCGGATGAAATTTTGTAATTGATTTTGAACTGACTTCCTGATGAGCTAGAGATTTGAAATTCGGACCATAGCTCAGACTGATGTAGTGTGAAAAAGCAAAATTTATCTGCATTAAATTCCAAAAGTGATAAGAGTATTTATTTTGATATAAGGATTAATTTGTTGCTACCAAACGTGCAAAGAAAAAAATAATGTGCATAAAAAAAGAGCATAGAAATAATTTATCAATTTTATTGTACTTATGGTTCACTATTTTGGCGATAATGTCTTACACATAAAATAAATATATGTATTACGTTGCGGGGCTTTTTGTATATACGTGTAACTCTAAGGTTTCTGTAGCTCACGCCACAATAGATTGCAAATGGAGGATTGTTTTCCTATTTATTTAACATTAATCGTTATGTTTTTGACACTTCAAACAATACCTTTTTAAATTATAGCGCATATGTGTTATTCTGACGTATAAGCAATATTATTTTAAGCTTTCATTAAAATCCATTAAGTTGTTTTTGCGTGAAAGGGTAACAGACAATCATGCATACAAACTTTCATGTTTATAGTATAATTAAGAATTAGTTAAAATAATAGTAAAATAAGCAATTTCAGAAATCATACAACGTGAAAAAATGTTGAATGGCTTTTCCTCAATAGTTCTGAAGCACACAGATAGAAATGAAACAATTTCAAAAACACAGGAAATTAAATGTAGTTTTGCCACATCTACAACTGATTATTTAACCAAGTAATTGATTGCTAATCAGAGAGCCATTAAATATAATTATATAATGAATGTGGTTGTAAATAAAGAATGTAATCCAAAAGAATGAAATTAAATAAAGAAAGTAATTCTGACGAATGATATAATTATTACTGACATTTTTGGCAATTTTTTTTCAGTGAATTATTTCAGCCCCAGGAAAGGAGAATGTACATTTTTTAAAAGAATAGTTTTATGCATATAAAAAACAAAAAAAAAAAAGAAACATTTTCAAAATCCCAAAATTCTATAACTATTTTAAAGGAATCCGCTTCAGCTCACAGCAAACAACTTACGAGACAAGAGAGCATAAAACAGGGAAATTTCAACAATATTTCATCACTCAAAGCTATCCTCTGTCCTTCTGATTTCTAAACGGAATCATGAGCAGAGTATGACCTTCGCTGATTCTCTCGCTCAAGCGCAATGCACTTAAAATCTTGCGAAGTTTGTCGTTTGCTTGAAGTTTTTATTACTTTTGATGGCTTAATTAAATTGAAGTTTCGAAATTTACACATCGTTTACAAACAACGGTAATTTTTGAACAAAACATTGTAGTAAAAATACTGCTTAAATAAATTCTCGCAAAAATTGTATTAGACGAAAAATACAAAATCTTTTTTTAAATCCGCAATTCTTAAGCAATTTTTTCAACTTTCGTGTAGATTGTGGGTAATAATTGTCTACACTTGGAAAAGAAAGTTATACGTGGTTATCTTAATAAATGACGAAATTATTAAATGTTCAATTAAAAATTTTAGTATTTTTGAAAAAAAGTTTAAAAAAAAAAGTTTTTACAATTATATTTTTAAATGTTTGATTCTAAAAAAGAAAAGTATGAACTTCTTTAGTGTAGTATATCAATTCAATAAAGGGAAAAGAAATTCCTACAGAACAATTTAGAAATCATTATCAAAAAAACGCATCCATTTTAACTCATTTAAAAATACCGTAAAAAATACAAATATTATTATACTATAATATATATATATATATACCTAATCGTGTGTAGTGAAATTTATGATCTTTCCGATTTTATAATTATTTTCTGACTGAAATTGATAGAAACACAATTATATCGTTATTTTAAAAACGAGGAAAAAGTCAGAACTTCACTCCCCTGAAATGAAAAACACACTGAGTGGAATAAACAACATACAGGGATAAAACAATTCAACGCTTTTAAGGTTTTTAACTAATATCTTTTTAACTAACTGCAATATCGGAATAAATATACCCTATATGTTATTATGATGTATAAGCTATATTATCGCAAAGTTTCATTACAATCCATTAAGTTGTTTTTGCGTGAAAGAGTAACAAACATCCATACAGACTTTCGCTTTTATAATTGTAATTATATATTAATATATATTATATATATGTATATAATATAGTATTATATATATATATTATATATATATATATATTATATATTATAGATATATATATATGCATCATCCACTATAGAAACAAAAATCATTAGAACACTTAAGATAAATGAAACATAAAAGAAAGGTTTTCATATTAAATAAATGTGGATGCTGCAGTATTATATAAAATGCAGTATTGCTGTAAAAAAAATTATATAAAAGTGGGGTTTAAGAATTTATCAGACCAGCCAATCTTCCCTTTTTCTGTTTATGATACTGAACGATATATATATATTACTTAGAGCAATAAAATTAATTATATTTAGTATAAAATATTACTCGGTGTCTTAAGAGTTAGTTTACAGATGAGTAATTTCAATCAGAACCACACTTTTTTAATTGATTCTCCGAACTATAGAAAGTTTTAGTATGAAACTTAATGTTTTCTATATTTATAATTTAATCGGAAAGTCGAAGATATTTATTCATTGGTTAAAGAAACAAATTATAATCAAAATATTTTGACATTTCATTCCTGCTCACGATCATAGTAAATCAGATTTGTGACTGCAACATTTAATGTATATTTTAATGTTACAAAAGCTCCAAATAGAATTGTTTCTATTAAAGCAGATAAGATACTCTTGAACAGAGAATTTGGATTAAATGTATGATACTACTTAATTCGTCATATTTTGATCGTATAAATCTTTAAAAAAGAGTAGCATATCCATATTTTTGATATTCAGTAATTAAACTATGTTCGAAGCTTTTCTTAACTAATGCAATCGTAAATGTCGAGTATTTCATTTTAAATTCTTGAATACTCAAATCATGTTCCAAAACTTAAAAAAATAATGCTCAAAGAATTAAAAAAAATTCCGCATTATGTCATCTAAAAAAAACTAATACTATAAAAACTTTGACAGTTAAAAGCATTCGGAAGAAATTACCTTCATTTAAAAACATTTAAATTTCAAAATAATTAGAGCAGTGATAAAAAAGAAAGAATAATTTTATTTTTAAAAGATAAAATCCAATGATTTTTTCTGCATAAGACTTAAAATATTCTTATCTGTTTCGTAATAAGTATCTCCACCAAAATATTGTAATTTAGCGCTTTGTTTTATTTCAAAAAAACATTTTATAGAAAGTGGGATTTAAAGTTTTAAATATTTCCGAAACTAAACTTTCAAATAAAATAAAACTCCACAATTGAACATGAATCCGATACGAACAACTTTTCTTTGTTACTAAAGTAGAAAATATTTTCATTATAAATTCCTGTAAATCTAATTAATCTGAAAAAACAAAAAAAAAATTCATTTAGTCAAATTATTTTGTTCAAAACACAGTTACATTTTGCATCCACTTAAATTTTATGCCACAGTCGTCGCCATTATATCTACCCAGAAACATTTTTCTTCGTTTAAAAACCTGAAACGCTTCCATTTCATTTCTTTCCGCATCTTTTTCTTTATTTTACTTCTCATTTTATTATGAGTGGTAAAGAGAAATGGCGAGAACTGAAATGTGTCGCATTCCAAACTGATTTATTTATTCGGTCTTTAGCAAAGAAACAGGACCCCGAAAGTCTAGAAAGTGAATAATAAATGATGCAGACTCCGCTCGTGAAATTGATTCAAAATGCATTTTCTCCTTAGAGGAAATGTATTTATTTTTAGAAAGATATTAGTATTTCTTTCACTTTACTTTCTATTTGTTAAAGCAAAACCAATTTATCTGGAAAGAAATAATATAAATCAGGAATTTATCAAATCGAAAAATGATTCCAGCTATTCTCCATGCATTTTTCTGATTTTTATTTGACTTTAAAAATAATTCTATAACTTAGAAAACAACAATACATACGAACTGAGTTGTAAATTTAGTAATTAAAAACAAAATTTCAAATTAAATTAATTTTAATTTTATAATTAATATTTTAGATTTAAGTTTATTTTAATCGTCAGCTACACCTCCCACTTAGTAACCTTTCGATTTCAACTTTCACCATTTTTAATCAAGGTATATCCTTATTTAAAAACCTTATGCAACTTAAATTATTGGTATTATAGTTCACAGGAAGGCAATATGGACCAAAATGTATTATAAAATTTGCAAGTTTTATTAATGTTAAAATGTTAATATTTTAAAAAAATATTAACGTTTTTATTATACGTTATATAAACCTTGAACTTGCTTAACTTCATACTCGTTATGCCTAAAATTATATTCTTTGTAATTTTTATACATTCTTGACTATTATATACCGGATGTCCATAATTAAACGAACCTTTTTCAAAATTGTGTACAGACGAAACTATTGTTCAGAAAGATGTAAAGTTCTGTGTACGACATAAAGAAGGAATGGGAATTTGCTTGAGAGAATGAAAAAAATTAGTTCAAATTTCACCACAAGAGGGAGTTTTTAATGGAGATCATATTTAGCATACATTAATACTTAGCATACATTTATAACAGTTTACAAATGTTGTTACAACAATAAATGCTCAACATAATGAACATTATTTTCAGCTACTATTTAAAATCGTAAGATAGCATGTTCCACCGTTTAGCGCAGTGTGTTCTGGGAAACGTTAAGAACATGTCGTGAAATACTGTTTTTGAGATCATGTAAATTTCTGTTTGATCACAACTTACCAGCTGTTTTAAATGGCCCCAAAGCCAAAAGTCGCATGGATTGAGGTCAGGTGATCGGGGAGGCCACAGATGATGAAAGTCGTGGCTGATCTCACGTTCTTCTGTGAAGTGATCTTTGAGAACGTTCTTAACACAACGTGTAATGTGTGGAGGAGCTCCATCTTGCATAAAAATTATGCATGAAAGGCACTGACGTGCTTGCAGAATCGGAATAATTTTATTCCGTAATAACGATGCATATCGCTGTCCAGTGACAGAACATGTTACTGGACCTCCAGCACCTAATTCCTCGAAAAAAAACGGGCAAGAATAAAAGACGCGGAAAACCCACACCACACCGTTACTTTTGGTGAGTGTAGAGCAACTTGTAAGGTGGAATGCGAATTGTCTGTTTCCCATATTCGGCAGTTTTGAGTATTCACCGAACCGTCCAAACGAAAGTGTGCTTCGTCTTTCCAGAGGATATTCCAGGCCATTCTGGATAAACTTCCAAACGAGCAAGAAACTGCAGTGAAAACAAATGTCGAGTCTCGAAATCATGTGGAAGCTATTCCTGCACAATTTGTACCTTGTATAGATAGTAACGGAGGATGTTTTGTATGATCTTCTGGACAGTTGAACGAGGCAGATCCAATGCTTCTGTCACACGGCAATCATTTGTACGAGCTTGCACGTTGGATGTTTTGTCCTCTTCCACCTGAAGGGCATTTTTCTCTATTGCTTCCGCAGAACCAGGTTTTCTTCCTCTTCCAGAACGAACATTCAAAGATCATGTTTCTTCAAATTTGGTTACCATCAATCGAAGATTTTTAGTAGTCAATGGACCTTTTCGTGTCCCCTTTAAAGTCCGAAATTTCCATAGAGCAACTATTGCGGAATTATCGCTTTGATAGAATGACTTTACTAACAACGCTCGATCTGGTAAACGTAATGACATTCTGATTAGCAAAACGAGCACCCTGAAAATAAACTAATCTCCCGTGAAAGTTTATTGCTCTTACTATAACAGTTGCTGTGTGACGCCGAAAAAATGTGCATATTTTCGTCTTCCTTCGTGTAAATCCTTTGAAAATTAGTCATCGAAGAAGTTTAACTAAAGTTTGCATTTCATTTTAGAGATTATGTTTTAATGAGTATCATATATGTGTTACCGCTCCTGTGGATAAAAAAGTGGTAAAATACAAATAGAAAACCAGTAATAAACGTGCCTTCATTCAAAAGCGAAAAAGCCTTCATTCATTGGCAAATTTTGAACTAATTTTTTTATTCGCTCAAACAAATTCCATCTTTCTTTATGTCGTCACATAATTTACAACTTTCTGAACAATAGTTTCGTTTGTAGACAATTTTAAAGTAGTGTCGTTTAATTATGGCCACCGGTATTCCTTTTAACTTTTATGCTTCACAAACATCCTCAAACATGCATTTTAAAATAATTGAACTTTCTATATGTCAGAAGGACCATTAGAAATTTATACGTATACACTACAGTTAGAATAAAATATTTATCAACAATATTTTAATAACTGTTCCCATAGATTTCTACGTAAAGAAATAAAGTAAAAAAAAAAACAAACATTCTCCGTCAAATATGATGAATCTGTAGTTATTTATATATATGTATCAAAACTGGAAAAACATGATTTTAATGAAATTGACTTTGCTTATTTTTTTTATTGTTTCATAACTCAATAGTCTGTTTTGTTTCTGCTTTTTTCAAAAAATAGATCCAATTATTCAGCTGCGTAAGGCTTCTGTGCCATTATACCTATATTTCCGCATTATATCTATATATTCAAGTTGATAATTTCCCCCATTCACGAGCCTAGCAAATTACCTTTCATCCAACACCATGAAACAAAAACCCCTACCAAATTACAAAAACCATACTTCTTTCATGGAAAAAAACCATAATTTGATATAGAAATTTGACTGTATCGTAATGATAATTAATTGCAAAAGCACCCTACGTGTTAAATTACGTATCAAACTAAGAAAAATATCCAAACAATGTATATACTGAAGCAAGAGAGAGAGTCGCCAGTACGCTGTTTTAATGGAATCAGTATCCAGACTTTCACAAAATTATGAGTTAAAGCACATTATATGTATAAAATACCAAAACATTCACTAAACTTTGCTGAATATTAGATGCACATTAATTTTTTTTTCATTATTATATATTTGTTCACTAATGTAAAAAAATTTAAGGAAATAAATATTCCAAATATAGCTAAGTTTTAAAAAATATATATTATTCGGTACGGGTAATTACATTGAACTTACAGACTTTAATTCTTTTTTCATGCTCCTCATGTTTTAGGTTTCATGCTTAGAATAATAGCAGTACCATATCGGTAGTCAAATATTTACAAAAATTGACAAAATAGGGAAATTGCTCTATTCATCAAACTTATTTTTAAGGTGCATTAGTAAAAAAAAAGAAAAAAAAACGATTTTCCCCTTAAACTTAGGAGTTAGGTAGGCTGACTTTCTTAACATGCGGATTGGTATTTAGGGCTTTGAAAGTTTTTTTAATGATATAATGATTTTTCTTATGTGAGTCAGTTTGAAAGATAGTATTTAACTATATATATATATGTATTACATTTTGCACTATTTATGTACAATAATATACAAAATAATATTTAAGTAAATTAAAAATTATCCGAAAGATAAGAATGTATATAGTCTATTAAATAAAATATTTGCTAAAAATTAATTAAAATGATAAAAATAGTAATCAAGAAAGTAACTAACATCAAGCGCTTCAAAACAATAATTACCTAAATAAAACTTCAGATGTATTTAACAGGTTTTTATTCAGATTTTAATCAATTGAATTCATTTGCAAAAAAAAAAAAAAAGTGTAGCTTTATAATTAAAATTGTAAAATTCCGGGTGACTTGTTCTCAATATACATAATACAAATATAGGTTTCTGTTTATACGAAGTATATATGTATATATATATATATTACATATATATATATATATAATATATAATATATATATATATATATATACATATATATATTTATATATAATATATATATATAATATATATATATATATACTGGTGTCTAAAAGTAAGCATAATTCATAATTATGTGAATAGAGAAGGAACTGTAAATCAGAATGGCGGGAAACGTGATATGCGAGAGTAAAATGGTTATAAAATAATGAAGCATATCAAAAGAATGATAATAATAAATTTTATTATCCAAAGTAGCAGTTTGAAAGAAAACTGAGCATAGCAAGGATTCATACTTTAAAGAAAAAAATAAAGAAAACAACAAAGAAAATTTTGATGTTGCATTTTAATAAGGCGTGTGGTCACCTCTGACAGCCAGTCACGCTGCACACCGATTTACCATACTTTCTATGATATGATGAATGATTTGTGGTCTCAAAAAATTCCTAGCTTCTTGGAGAGGTCTTTTCAGTTCTGTAACAGAGCTTGGTGGGTGCGAATGGTCTGCAATTTGTCTCCCGAGCATATCCCATACATGCTCGATAGGATTTAAATCAGGGAAGTTTGCAGCAGGTCACGACAAGCGCTGGATGTTTTTCGTTTCAAGGAAGTTATCATCAGCACCGCTTGGTGACATGGCACATTATCATCCATTAATATGAAGTCAGGACCGACAGCACCCACCTCGAAACAAGCTAAGGCTCAAGAACTTCGTCTCTGTATCTTTGAGCAGTCATAGACCCCGTGACAATGAAATGGAGGTTCGTGCGGCCGTCCATCATGATGCCTGCCCATACCATTACTCCCTTGATGGAAAATGATGTCTTTCCGTTATATTTCTTGGTTCAAAACGTATTCCACGTTCTCTCCATATCGTTACCCACCGAGAATCACTACTTAGAATAAACCGGGACTCGTCACTGAACATCACATTGGCCCACTCTCCCACACTCCAATATTGATATTTCAAACTCCAGTTCAAATGATGGCTTTATTCTCAGACGTGAGATGAATGCAAACGGCTGATCTTCTGGCATACGGGCCAGCATGATTGAGTCTGCTGTAAACAGTTTGTCTCGAAATTCGTGTTCCTGTGGCGACTGTGAGCGCCAAACCCAGTCCTCTGGCAGTACTGCCCCTCGGACTTCGCGCACTTATTACCAGATATCGGTCTTGGCGAGGGGTTCTGACTCTTGGTCGACCTGATACTGGTTGTCGGGTAACATTTCCTGTTCTTTGAAACCTCTGCTTCAGCCTTGAGATCACAGACTGTTCCACATTCAGAATTCGAGACTTTTCGATTTGTAATCGTGAGGATTCCATCATTCCAATGGTTCTTCCTTTCGTAAACATGTCCAATTGGCTTCTTTTGTGCCATCATTCACCTTGTTTGATGGTTAACAACGTTCCTTCGCACAACAGTTGCACGAAACTTGTCTGAATTGCCTATGCTGCGTGAATAGGTTTCTCCGCGTTCCGACATGCCCCGGAGTTTCGCGCAGGACGTAGTCGAGTGAAAAGTTTTGCATAAACCCAATGTTCCTTCTTCACCCAATTAATATCCGCAATAAATCTGGAATAGTTTTACGAATATGTACTCCATGTTTTTCGCATTTTTCGATTTATGCTTAACTTTTGGACACCAGTGTGTATATATACATATGTATACTATGTGGTATGTCTACACATAACATCATTTAACATCATCGAAAATAATTATTTATTGAATTTTCATTTAAAATTTGATGCGAGATGTTTAAGAAATATTATAGATAGAAGCTATTTACCAAAAGTTCAGACACTTTAAAATTCTGAATAATTTTACAAAAAAATTTAAAATATGTTCGATTTAAAAACAATTTGCACTGTTTCATATTTTAATGTATAACATTTTCATTCTGAAATGTTCTTTTGATAAAAATAATCATATTAAAAGCACTCAATGCTTGAAATAGAATCGTATTTTGGCTATACTTGAATTTTTTCTACAATTTCACATACATAGTTCTACACTATACTTTTTGTTTCCTAGTTCATAAATAATAATGTGATTTTCAAAACAAAAATAATTTATTACGAGAAAAATCGCATAATAACTTCGATACTACAATTAAATCATGTATACACGTATGATCAAAATTGCGTTTTAGGTACTGACTAGTAAACAAGGAATACCCTATAAAATGTTTATATCATCTAACAGGGTTAATTCCCGTTCTTTGAAACCTCTGCTTCAGCCTTGAGATCACAGACTGTTCCACATTCAGAATTCGAGACTTTTCGATTTGTAATCGTGAGGATTCCATCCTTCCATTAGTTCTTCCTTTCGTAAACATGTCAATTGGCGTTCTTTTGTGCCATCATTCACCTTGTTTGATGGTTAGAAACGTTCCTTCGCACAACAGTTGCACGAAACTTGTCTGAATTGCCTATGCTGCGTGAATGGTTTCTCCGCGTTCCGACATGCCCCGGAGTTTCGCGCAGGACGTAGACGACTGAAATTTTTGCATAAACCCAATGTTCTTCTTCACCCAATTAATATCCGCAAGAAATCTGGAATAGTTTTACGAATATGTACTCCATGTTTTTCGCATTTTACGATTTATGCTTAACTTTTGGACACCAGTGTGTAATATACATATGTATACTATGTGGTATGCCACACATAACATCATTTAACATCATCGAAAAAAAATATTTATTGAATTTTCATTTAAAACTTGATGCGAGATGTTTAAGAAATATTATAGATAGAAGCTATTTACCAGAATTTCAGACACTTTAAAATTCTGAATAATTTTACAAAAAAATTTAAAATATGTTCGATTTAAAAACAATTTGCACTGTTTCATATTTTTAATGTATAACATTTTCATTCTGAAATGTTCTTTTGATAAAAAATAATCAGTAAAAGCACTCAATGCTTGAAATAGATGATTTTGGCTATACTTGAATTTTTTCTACAATTTCACATACATAGTCCTACACTATACTTTTTGTTTCCTAGTTCATAAATAATCATGTGATTATCAAACACAAAAGAATTTATTACGAGAAAAAGCGCATAATAACTTCGATACTACAATTAAATCATGTATACACGTTTGATCAAAATTGCGTTTTAGGTACTGACTAGTAAACAAGGAATACCCTATAAAATGTTTATATCATCTAACAGGGTTAATTCGGGATAAAAAGCTGTTTACCGAAGTAACTTAAAACATTTATAGTATGTTTAATTTATAAATGTAATATATGTTAAACATATATATTGAGTCTTGCAGCTACTGGTTAATTTTCACTACGATTAATGCACTACACATTATAAATTCTAATTAATTTGTTCATATTTTTATGGATTGTTTTTGCTTTACACAGTATAGTTGCCATTTCACGTTTTGAAAAACTTTTCTGAAAGCTAAACGAGTATGTTTTGAATATCTAAGCAGGTACGTTAAACAAAATGCACCCCCACCCTTTGAAACTTGTGATACTTGGTAATTTGAAGTAAGCGTTTATAAATTCTTTTAAGTATCTTAGACATTATTCTAATTAAAATAAATTGCTTTAGCCATTCTTAAAAAGGTTTTTAAAACAAAATTGTTGGCATTTTCATCTAGAAATTTTTAAAGCCTTAACATACGGGGGGGGAAAACCCGGGTTATAAGGTTTTAAGTATCCTTAATAAATTTTTTTTCTTTTTTTAGCATATAGAACACAACTTTGTTTAAGATAAACTATTTCATTAATTGAATTATCATGATTTTAAACGTAAAATTTTCTCGGTAAAATGTTTACAATTGTTTTCATTTATGCTTTTGAATGTTGAGTGTTAAAGTCTGAATGTATTTTAAAAGAATGAATTGTAATAGTATTCTAGCTACACTTCTTGTGAACTACACGACTCAACACTGAGCTTAATGTTATAATCAAGCCAATATTGGCTACTTGATTTCCAAAAATCAATTATTTGATCTGAGAGGTTATATTATTTTTGAAACGAGCGTCTGAAAATTATCTGAATGGCACTAAATATATTACAAAATGAATTTTCAAAAAAAATTTAGGCCTTGCTGACGATGCTTACAACACTAAATATTTAATTTGCTTTATATCATTATGCTAGTAAATAAGTAATAACGAGTAACATGTAAAATGGCATCCTCGCCTCTTTCTGATGAGGCTTATCTGCTTGTATCCGATTTATATTGATAGATTAAGCCTATTCTTAAGAGAATAAACTAATTAAAAATTTCCATAACTACTAACTAGGCTAAAAGAACATTCATTGTGTTGGGAGTTCTACCAGATAAATAAGTTTCAAATAAATACAGCACACAATTTATCAATAATACAATTTTTTTTTTAAAACAGAGAAGTGCCAGAAGTGAGTGTACCCTCTATTTTTAACGCTTTATAAGGAGAGTCTGGTGATTATATTTAGTATCTTTCAAATTATTGTTGTCAATGTTCTGTATAATTTCTTTCATTGATATACATCTATAAAAATTAGACTATTGGACACCACTAAATTGTAAATAAAATTGTGAGTGTTGGGCAAGAGCTACAAGCTTTTGGCATGATTATTGGTTTTTGAATAAGGTATTTTTTCCTGATCATAACACGTTGAGAAGCTGTCTTACCCCGTGATGAGTGAAAAGAAGGAAAAAAATATACCAATTTGAAAACAACTTCAGCTCGCGCAACGTTCTTGAAATTTTGGAAAGACAGAAATTTGGAATTTTCTTCTCATTCATTATATAATTAACATACAAAATCGTCAATACGCTGTTATTCTAAATGTAATGTTTGGAATATGAGAAGCACACAGAAAACAAAGCCTAAAAGTTAAAAATAATTATTAATGCTACAAAATGCTAAAAAATAATTTGCATTTCTTAAGCATTTTTTATTGAATTTACTTTGTTTATCTTAAATAAACCAAAAAAAGCTAACATACAGTGGTGACAAAATGTCCTGAACACTTTCATTTTTTAGCGTAATTTTTGTGTTTGACTTCATTTTCGTTGTGAAATTACTGCACTATCTTAAATATTGTTATTGATTTTAATATATTTTTAATGCTGATTTCAAATCTGTTAGTAGATTTCATCTGAAGTAAATAGTTTCTTTGATATGTTGAAAAAACCTTGACAAGAAAGCACAAGGTCACTGTAAGAATGAGTGAGTGTGTTTCCACCAAAGAAATGCTCCGTTATTTCAAGCAACAACATCAAGAAAAAGGGGAAACGTAATTTATTGTATTGAATGCAGTTGTGTGCTTGTGGAAAATAGTGTATTAAAAGCAATTTGAAGTGCGTTTGTGGAAAATATTGGAATTATGGCTAAATTTTCATATCTGCCTGAGAATAAAAGATACAAATAATACATTGGAAAGGAAGAAGGTTATTCTATGTGCCAAATTGCTGCTAAAGTACCATGTGCATTTCTACTGTTGTAAAAACTTTGAAAAGATTTTCTGAAACAAATTTTATTGCGGACAGAGGTCGATGAGAACGACCAAGAAAAACATCTTTACGTGAAGTCAGTTTATTGCACATAATTTCACTTTCAAACAGAAAGCTTAATTCCTCGCAAATTTTGAAACAATGGACTTTGACATCTTATGAGAGTTGTGTCCCCAAGAACTGTTAGAGGAAGACTGCTGGAAATTGGGTTAAGAGGCTGTAAAGCGCGCCCAAAAAGAGCCATAATTAAAGGAAACGGCTGGCCCATAAAATATTGATTTTCTAACATGTGACAACAATGTAATTTTCAAAATGCTTATTAAAATACCGTATTTGTCAATTTTCGTGTTTTTTTCTTTGCATATTATGTTATTCTATATTTTTTTTTTCTGTACATATTTCACATTATGTGTTCAGGCAGCTTTACTACAAAAAATATTTTAGTCAGTAAGAAACTAGTAGTAGATTTGAAATCAGCATAAAAAATACATTAAAATCAATAACAATATTTAAGATAGTGTGATAATTTCACAACGAAAAATGAACTCCAACACAAAAATTACGCTAAAAAATGAGTGTGTTCAGGACTTTTTGCCCCCACTGTACTTTTCAAATATTTCTAAAACTAAACATAGACCTGTTATAAAGTATAAACTGTACATTTATACAATATTCCTTCTAAAGAAATAAGATATAAATTAAGAGTTTTGAGAATGTTTCAATATCATTGATCTTGATTAAGTAGTCATTCAGATGATGCCGTTTCTCACTACAACTTTCACCCAGTTTTACAGATGTTTCCATCACAAGTTCAACGCTTCTGTGTGTCAGTGGAAGCCCTGTAAATCTGGTTGCAAAAATGAAAGGGTCTGTGTATAATAACAACTTCTTAATATTGTATCGATGGCTAAAAACATATTAATGTAGTCACAAGCATCGAAGTAGAATTTGTTGAAATAAAATTTTAAATATTTTTTCCTTTATATACTCATTCAATTTTCAATTATCGGCGGAAATTCTCCCAAAATACTAAGTCTTCTTTCTCTAAGAATCATTGTGACTGTTATATTTTCGCACTAGAGAACCAAATATTTTGCTCAGTTAGTAGTTTTTTGTGCATGAGAATTTTGAGGTAGTTATCGCTATGGAATGATGTCTAACAAAAATGGGTTGTTGGTGAAATTTTTGATTTTTACCAATTTTCTCTCAACCAGATATCAATATAAATAAAACACATCAATTGTCTAATTTTACAGAGAGTATTTTACAGCTCACATGTAATATAATATTTTTGTTTATTTGTCATTATCGACACTTGGGGGGGTGAAAAAACCACCACTTAGGTGGTGAAATAAACCAGGTGCAAATTTTCTGAAATTGAGTTTGAATTCATGACAACAGAAAGAACAAGTTGTTGTTATTGGTATTTTTTTTGTATTTTTCTGCCAATGTAAAAAAATAAGCAAAGCTTTCAAAAACTTTAAAAAAAAAATAGTTAATTTTTTTCGTCAAGAACCAAACTTTTTTCGGTGAAGAGAGAAGGACCACACATGTGTTGGTTTATATGTATCAATACATTTATAGAAACTGAAAACACTGATTTAAGATAGTTTTCGTTTCTATCAACCACTCTTAACAATTGACTTCGGAAGTATTAGGTGGCAACAGTAGCATAGTGGCCATGGTTAGAAGTTCTCATGACAAGCGTGTCATGAATTCAAGACCTAGTGCTACTAATGCCCTGGAGTGCAGAAGATCTGCTGCACGTTAAATCTGTCGTATTTATTTAAAAGTCATCCCATTGAGTCTTTCCATCGCAAGTTTGAAGAGGTGGGTGCCATCTCAGGTGTCGGCCACTTCATTTGACCGGTTCAAAATGACAAGTTCAATCTCCAGCAGTTATCCTGTTCCTTTACAGTGTGAAGTCAATAAACATTCACTCCTAATTTGCAAACATAAGATGTAAAAGCTGTTTTTTTTCAATGCCGATAAGTATACAAATATTTTATTTAAAAAAATAGTGATTCAAGTCATACTTAAAGGAAATTTAGAATTATTAAAAATAAGTCTGCAATTTCCTTTTCGTTTTTTTAAGTATGAGCCAAAACTAATATGTTATAATAGCATAGTTTCTACATTTTTTTTAAATAAGAACCCTATTTATTTCTCAAAGCATCCTTCGACCTGCTGAAAGGCTATTGCAAACCACCTACATTAAATTTCATATATATTTCAAAATGTTTCAAAAAGTATTGCTATTTTCTTACAAGAGAGTGATTACTTATTAATAAAAATAATTTATTAAGCACAAAAGTAATGTTGTAATATAGAAAAAAAATCAACTGTTTTTTTTTTTTAATATTTTCTTATAATATATATGGATTTTGTTGTATTTTTACGAAGTTATAAAGTTAATTAAAATCATTCCATGGAAATCTTGATTTCAATAGCTCTGAATTAATTATAAACTTATTATACATTTATTAAACTAAAATATTCTTTTATATCTTTGACAAAAGTTTTACAAATTTTCTGCAACCAAAATTTTAGTAAATCAAACCATTATGGGAAAGCAATTACATAAAACATGTGTGGTTAATTATCACATTGTTACGAATTCATTTTATACTAAACACCCAAATAAATTCTTTTTAACAAGATCGTTAGCAATAATGAGCTCTGTTTACGCTATCTTGTAACCCATAAATAGCTTTCGAAATGAATTAGTTTGCATAATACATTAAACTAAGAATGAGCATGGAACATAGCTGATAAAATCTTTTCTAGACAATGACAAATGACTTGTTTAACTAGCGTCGTAAATTTCACCATTTTCGTTTTCTCATTTCTGGAATTGTTGGATAATAATTTTTCATTTGTAAAATATTTGCAGAAAGTAAAATAAATAGTTTTAGCCAATGCTAGAATTTTCTTATGTAAATACAATATCATTCTTACGCTTCATTTAGATAATAACGTGTGTAATTTGGAGTAGATCATATCAATTTTGGAAATAAATAAATAACATAATTATAATTTAAACACCCTGAATTAAGTGATGTAATATATTTATTTTATTAATTTTTTTAAAAATTCGAATAACCCTGAATAATTTAGTTAGTAAAAAGTATTAGAAATAAATGAAAAAAGTACACCTTTAACAAATTATTAAAATTAACTGTCTGAAATGAAAAGAACTATCTAAAATAATATATTTGTTCTGTAATTTTCCTGAGAGTCTCAAACACTCTGTTTTTCATTGAAATGGTCAAGTGGTACAGTCCAATTCACCGAACATTACGCCGCACTTTTACAATGGCTATTTTCAGCTAATTGACAAAAGAAAACTGCTCATTATTGCCATTTATATTGAAAATTTGTACACATATCCAGGAAGGGTTTACATGGTTCACACATGTCTTAACTTCGACGTTGCCCGCGAGTTGGCAAATTATATTAACCTCCTCTTTTTCAAACCATTCCTCGATGTAATTATATATTGATAAACAAACTGTTCAAATGTCTGTTTTGCACCACCTAAAAATTTTCCATGAATTATATGTTTATCATATAGCATAGCTTAATATTGCGCGGAATCCATACGTTCTAAGATTTTCTATAATTTACACAATTATTCATGAGTTAGGACTCCCAAACAGTAACAAATCATCATAATTGAATATTCCCTACAGCTTACATGACATCGAACTTCAAATAGAGTTGTTAGATTTTGGAGTTCCCATCGATGGAGGTTCTATCAATTGTGCATTTTATTACATGAAAATTTGTCTCATCCTTCCATGTTACGTTTAATAAGAGCACTGATATCACTTCTAATTTGTTTGCAAACGCCATCATTGTTTCTGAAGTCTTTTACATTTAGGGCATGTTTAAGTATATAACGGAACAAATGAGCATCTACTTCATTTTGGATTTTTTAAGTAAATCTATTTGGGTGTCCACATTTCTTGCCAATTCCGGTTCCACTGCTAATGTGTGAATACAAATTCTTGAACATTTTGTGTTTGTACACTGGCTACCCTACTTTAACTGGTGTATTTGATCAATGCCAGCTAATCAAATGATACGTCTCTCGTAAGAGGTTCACAACATTTTTGGGTGTTTCGATTTAAACAAACTTCCCCAAACACATTCTCGATCTGCCTTATTGTTGTTACTACCATGGCTCATATTCAATTTGAATTATGTTGTCATAATTGAAAATTAAAACATGCCTATGAGATTTTTTGCAAAATTCAATGATACTACCCCCTTTATTAAGAACACTATCATACACGTACGTCCATACCCCAATACTAATGATCACATTCATAGGCTGAATCAAACGTGTCATCTAGTGTTTAGATACATAACAAAAACTTTTAAAGTTTTGTGAATGATATTCTCTAAATATGATCTCAGAATCCCAAGGCTCCCTACTTATATTTAATAGAGTACATACTTGGAAGATTTAAAGTTACATTATATAAAGTTAAAAAATTCTGACCGGTGCCGATATTTAAAGTGAAGTGAAATATTGTTAAACAGGTCTTATCAACATTGAAGTTAAGAATATTGAGGTATATATCTTGAATATTCTCTTCAAGAATTTGCATCGACATGTTTTTAAGCTTCACTTTTAATTTTTGTTAAAATACGTTATAAGAATATAAGAAACATTTATTAATTTTATTATTATTAAAGCTTAAGAAAGACATTTATAGATCAGTAGAATTACTAAACTATTTTTTAAATAGTAAATATTTTAACGTAAATGTAATGAACTATACGTAATTTCAAATAAAATAAATTATAAATAATTTGTAAGTAAAATAAATAATTAATAATTTACAAATAAAATTATTAATCTGTTTTTTGCTATTAAAAATTAGTTTTCTTACTAATATTTTATGATTTTTGGAATAAATGTCTTAAAGTTGACAAATAAAGATATTTTACAACATTTTATATAGAGCCTAAAAACTCTTAAACTTTCAATATTTTTTAAATTTTTTAAAAATAATAAAAATATATGATAAGGTGTTAACGTTTCTTAATATATTTTGACGATACTGCCCAAGCTTTTGAAGTTATTAAGAAAAAAAAAAAGTAAAGCAAAAAATGGGACAAGTAAAAAACAAATCGTAGCTGCCACGCCCACTTTTGATAGATGACAGAACATTTTCTAAGCATTTTAATCTTCACTGAATATATTTGGTACAAATCTGCACATAATATTAAAATTGCCTATTGACTAAGTAACACAATAACAACTCAACATTATTATTTTTTCCCTTCAGCTGAAACACATACTTAGGAGGAAAATTTCGAATTTGTTTGTCATGTGGTCTCTCGTAGTAATCGTTTCATTATGAATTTTCTTCCGAAAAAATGATCGTCTGGTAAAAGACCTTTTAAGATATGAAAAGGAAGGTGACAAATACTTGAAAGAAAATCAGCGTCAAAGTGTAGCATTGTTTTTTTTTTAAATTAATCGTCAAACAAAATTTTATTCGCTAAAAAAAAATTAATCATTACACAAAAAAAATTCGCAATTGTTAGAAAATAAGGTTTTATTTGGTTTCAAAATTGTAGAATAACTAAAGTTTATTATTTTTACAAATGAAAATCGTGCATGTGTTCATTTATGTACCAAAAGGAACTATATATGGGTGAAGAAATCTACGATAGGTGATTGTCTCATTGACTATTATACTTTTTTAAATATATGTAATATTCAACATTTTTTTTCTTGGTTATTGTTTGTCAACAAAAATTTTGCATATCCTTATATGACCTATATTGACTACATACTAAGGATTGCCCTTGCTGTATACATTTTGTCATTTACGATCATGGATTTGCCTAAGCCAGTATCTCAGAAACCATAAGGCAAAGCCAAGTCTGAAATAGAAGATGTGAGCCTGAGGGGCTTATATACATCTATAAAATGTGGATGATGAAATTAATTATTCACGCTGCAGTACCAAAAATACGTTGTAAATTAACGGTGTTGAGAGTTGAAAGACTTATACGCATATATATATATATATATATATTGTTGAAATCAGTACTAGGATTAGAGCAGACTGTAGAAAAGTCATTAGCATCAATGTATTGTTTTCCTCTTGTAAAGTATAATATTTTTACAGAGGGCAGAACTTCAGGTCCAAATATTATGCTTTTTTGTCTAAATACTAAAATATGTTTATAAAGGAAACAAAGATATGGTGAATCTATTGGATAAATTGGAAGTCAGGGAAATGCAACTATTTTTCTACCTGGACATAAACATAGATTTAAATATCAGCTGCACATAAGTGATGCTAATTCAATCACAGTTTTGTGTATTGTTGAAGAAAGGTTATACGGTGCTATATTACCTATTGAAAAAAAGTAGTGCACGTGGGACATATTTCCAAAATCAATTGGGCCGCCTCTTATGCATTTTAAGGCCATTTAAGTAAAAAACAATATTTTCGGTAGAAAAATGATTTGCCAGAAAGGTCCTTTAAAATTTGCTATTATAAGCATATCAGAAACTTATTATGTTATAATGTTATCAATCCAAAATTTCAAAATTTCAATAGGATAGGAAAAGTGCTTGGACCATGTATGATTATACAGAGAGGAAAGATGATGAACTGAAGTAATGATTCACCCTTCAAAAACAATTACATCTAGTACAAATATAATGATTGGTGCATGAACGTAAAGCTCAAGTATTCCTTCATAATAATATCTTATTAAGGAAATTAGCCGAAATAAGAAAGCTACCTTCAAAGATATATCGGACAATGTTGTTGAGAAAATGTTTAGGATTGAAATCTGAAAAAGCAAATGAATCATTGTCTTGGAAGTATAGCACCGAACTAATTGGATCAGGTATTACTATGGCTAAGGTAGTTATATTTATGCCAGAATATGAATTTAATGATGAGAGCAAAAACCGATTTGATATGCATGTTCCTGTCTTAAAAAGTAACAAGAAAAATATTTTAAAGTGTATTAACGCTGAAAAAAGCATGTCAGCTTCTTAGAGATAAGCAACCGACACCTCCTTTTTAAATTCGTAGGGCAAAAGAAAAAATAATAAGTTCAAAGAAATTTAACAATATAAGTGTATTTTTAAGAGGGCATTAGTTACTTTCCTCATGATTTTTAATACACATTGGTATACTTAATTTTAGTTTTGTAATTTTTCATCTTGAACTTATTTTTTCTCATACATTAAAAATAAAACAAATATGTGTAGGACTTCTGAGTAACAATTATAATACTTCTCAGCCATATCAATTTATAATTTCACAAAAATGATCAAAAAGCTCTTTATTATTCAAAGATGTATTCTTTTTCAATTTCAAAGAAAAATTCTATTAAAACTTATGCAAAAAAGTTTATGTAAAAACTTTTTATACGAGTTTCAGATAATTTTTTCTTAAAATTTCAAAGTTTTCTAACAATTGCATTTAAAAATATTTTTTTCAATTTTTTTCAAAAAACCTATGTAAAATTTGAATATTAGCCATATTTATAGCAAAAAACTTAAATTAAGTAAATTTTATTGAATTTTGTGTAATTAAAATAAAAATACCCAAATTATAATTCTAGCAACGTTTTTTAAAAGTAACAAAAAATTCATAAGGTATGACAATAAATGCGTATATATATGCATAAAATGTGACAAAATTTCAAGTTTCTGCTTTTGCAAGCAAATATTTGTTTTGTTTAAAAAAATAAATTTTGTTATAAAAAAAGTGTTTTTTTTGTTGCGTATAGACATTTGGTAAGTGCAGAGACATCTTATTAATATCTGCTAGATTTGGTAGTAAAATTAATTTTTGATGAACAGAAAAATAATACAAATCATTAAGAAAAAATATTTTTTATTTCTTTACAAATCATATTACAAATTACCTCCATATTTTAAAGGCATCACTCTATTTTAAATTTAAGATTACAAGAGGAATAATAATTAGAAAAAAATAAGTGTTCTAAATTTATTGAAATCAATATATTACATATTTTATTGCTAAATTCTTCAAGTCTTCAATTACTTTCAAATTTGTAAGCCATTATATTTTCTTTATGCAATGTGCGAACCAACTAACTTTTATTTTTTTGAATTGAAACAAGTGACATTTAAAACACCAAGTAGGGAGGAAAGTATAATATTAAATAATTAATAAAGCTAGTTTCTGACAAATAAATTGTATTCAACTGAAAGCTATCTCGAAAGAACTTACGAGACTTGGATTTATTTTAATGGTATAATATGTCACACCAGAGTTTATTACATTCTATATTTTGCTGAGCACTCGAAAATATACATCTCTATAGTATACATTTGATCTGAGTAGTAGGCAATTTATTATCACTTTTAAATGATTTTTAAAAAAAAAATTGTGTGCCTTTTTTTATTTATTCATTTGTTCTTTTAATTTATCTACATATCACTTTACTAAAACTAGGATAAAATATTAGGGAAATGATAAAACGTGATCTTTCTTTGTCAAAACTTTGAATTAATTTTAATTATTTGATGCACTTGTAAATACTTAGAATGGACTATACACAAAAAAATAAAAGTAATTAAATAACAAATTAGCAAGTCAAAGGTATTTTAAATTGCTTTATCCATTAGATTTAAAGTGATTAATCTACTTTTCAAATCATATGTTTTTTCAGTAATAAGTTAATAAATAAATGTAAAAATAAATTAAATAAGCTTCTTATATAAATATAGACTATTTTAATGATAATACATATTTGTACTATTTTAAAATGTGGTACTAAAGGAAATACAACACCGAATACTTGGAAAAAATGTTAATAAAAGTACATGTACAATAGAAAACAGTAATTGTATCTAAGTAAAAGTATTTTTAAATGATAAGTACAAAATGAGATATAAAACGATATAAAATTAAAAAAATATCTGTGTATCATTTATTGACATCCATACATTTCTTATATTTTATTTGAAGACTATAGTATTAATAATCAGATATCCATGAGGTTACGGAAAATAATAAAATTGCAGTGTGTTTAAAAACTATTGTAATATATATATATATATTTAAATAAAATAAAAATAAAAATATACTGTTAGAATTTCTGGTATCCCTTCCAAATCGTTTATTTATTTGTCGTTTTTTCACTGAATAGTTTTCAAAATGTTCGTAAAACTTGAATAAAATACAGTACTTAGGGCTTTAAAAATATATATGTTACCGTTAAAGTGTGGCATCCGTTATTTCATAGAAAAACTATAATATATGGGGCTTAAAATATCTACCTTATCATCTCCATAACTGATGAATAAATTTGAATGAAACTTGGAATACATTTTCGAATAATTTGTCAAAAAATGATTTCATTATCTAAAAAATATATATTTTACTTTCAAACAAAAAACTCAAATAAAACTAATTAAAATTAAAGGCATATGTAAAAGAGTATGCTTAAAATTACTGGTTATAAAATAATATGTCTTTAAAACTATTTGTAGGCTTAAAATAAGAAGATGTTGCTAAATATACATTAGTTTTAACATGAAATTATTTTTTAAATTTGAAAATACCGTATGCTTCTAGACAATGCATTTTTTTCTAATGTTTCCTTACAAATTTCATTTTAATGAGTAAATATATAAATAAATAGTTATTGAATATAAAAAAAGAGTGAATAACTATTTTTTTAAATCATTCATAGTGTTTATGTGTTTAAAATTTATTTTATGTTGTTTTTTAAATTATGATAAAAGATGAATCTCAAGGTAAGGCATTTTCCATGTAACGAACTTTTTTTCAGGATTTATCGACTTCGTTAAATATAGGTCCGACTGTATTTTTTAATATTCTTTGTTTTTGAAAATAAAGGTTTAAAATTATAAGTAATAAAATAAATAATATCTAAGACGAATTCAATTGAACAATTCAAGCAGACCGTTGCTTAAAAAAGCAATATTTATGTATTTTAATTTATTCCAGATATTTCTTTCCCTAAAAAATTATCTACGATTGCATAGCATAATTTCCAATACGTAGCGTTCCACTCTCGGTGAATTTTACCAAGCTCAAACTTCGCCTTTCGACTATGCAATGGTTATCTAAGCCTCTAACATCCGAGATCTCGGTAATGAAATAAAAACCCAGTTCAGTTTTCCTGTCATGACAAGTAAGCAAGAAAAAAAATCTGAAGTCGAAAACCTTTCCTTCTGTATTTGCAGTTGTGAAAACATATGGGATCATCTCAACGAATGCACGTCTCTGAGCAGCAGAAACAGCATTTTTTACTTTTCTCAGTTCGATATTTTGGAATGCCCAGAGCAATTTCATTCGAAGCGTTCTAAACCTCTTCTCTTCCTTGGGATGGACATGCATAATGCATTAGTTGGGAAATTCTGAGAATGGAGGGAGCGAAATGACCTCTTCGGATACAGTTTTTTACTCTATTTCATTGATCCCTGACAGTTAAGGTAGTGTGGAGAAAAACAACGTATTTTCGATGATATATGAAATTTTTGGAATGCTATCGCGTATATGTGCGCAATGTTTAAAAAATGAAAGGTATAGTGGCTCAAGTAATGGTTTTATTTTGAGATAACTTTGGATCTATATGTAAAAAAAAAATCTTTAATGTATTTTAAGTATATATACTATATATATATGGTGCCACACACATGTTACATAAATTATTAATAATATATTTTTTATTTAAAAATAATTGTGTATGTTTGGGTTGTGCTTTTCTTATGTTCTGTAAATTTTAAATCAATATTTAAAGTTCTTAAATGATTAACTGTAGCCTTAATGTTATTTTATCATAATTTACTATTTTTATGTTGTACTGCTATACTCCTTTCCATCGCGTAGGAAAAAATTATCGTTGTTGTACTTAAGTAGTAAGTTTTTTCATGTAGTTGTTTTGCATCGGTTTCAACATATATTAGTGTCTATTAATTGGCTAAATTTTATCGTTTTATATTAACAGATTGTGTTATTATTTGTAATATAAATTAATCTTGATATTCATTACTTTCCCTATGGCCCAGAGTATTGACAAATACAGGAAATGATTCTCTAGACGCAAAACTTTGTTTAAACATGCAATCTTTGCTCCTAAGGTCAGGAGTTTGCTATAGTACTAATGTGGCTAATGCTACTTACTGTCTTGACTAAGTTTCTTTGGTTTATAACTATTTTGCATTGTTATAAACCTTATATATACACTTATACATATATATAAGTATCTATTTTCTATTTTGAAATAGTGAAAAATGTACAGAAATATTAAAAAAAAAATGTTAAATGTGGAAAAGCAAAAATAAATTTAAATTAAATTTGATCATTCTTACAATCAATTTGAATCGTGTGAGAAATAGAGTTTAACTGCAAAAGTTCTTAGGAGAGAAAATTAATAAAACTTTTTCATAGTAATATTTGGAATAATGATAAGTAACACAATTTTCAACGCACTAATGTTTTAAAAAATATACACATTAGAAAATAACCATTTTTTTATCCAACTATTGGCAGTTATAAAATTAGATTAAGTAAAATGTGCGATTCTAAAATGCACAAGTTCGAAAATATCTTGATTAGCACCAAAGAGAGAAAAATGATAAAATATAAGTTTTAAAATATATTTATGAACCTTATGAAATATATTTTACTCTGAAACAACATATGAGTAAAAAATTGAGAAAATAATTATTAAAACCTCGTTATTAAAGTTAGTAAGTGTAAAATTAAAATGTTTGAAAAGCCATTTTGAATAATAAAAAATGGGAAGGGTTTTATATTTAGCAAAAAATCAAGTGTATGCAATTATTATTGAGTAAATGATTACGTATAGACTCTTACACTTTTTGATGCATTACTTTGAAATACTTAATTTAAAAGAATTATGTTGTCAGTCTAGATCAATAAAGCAACCAATTAATTAAAAATTACTACATATTAAAATTAAGTACACTGTATAAAACTTTAAATTGAACATTTGAGGCGAAGAATATTTCTAATGTATTTTCTTGAAATGCGTTCTTTGTAATATAATGCGAAATAATTTCAAATCTTTTTAATAGTGATTTATGTTTACAAAAAATGAATCATTTTTGAAAGATAATATTTAACACTCTGTTAGGCGCTTGAATCTCTCAGATGTTTTGTAAAAATACATAGTTTAGGTGCTTCGTGGTTAGGTGTGTTAGAATGCGCCTGCTTATATCTGCCTTTCGTCACTTGTTGTAGAATTCAATGTCAAGGATGAGAGTGATTTCTCCATACTTCGGGTGTCAGGGGCCATTAAATCTGACAGATGCAGCGCACCCAAAACTGCCAGTTTCTTATGACTCTTTTCTTCTTCGTTAATTTTGATTGTTTTTAAATAGTGTAGTTTGCTGTTTTATTCGAAAATAATTTAAAACAAGCATATGTATTTTGTAATTTGTTTCTGTAGTTTTTCTTTTTAATCCATGCTGGGAGTTGAAATGCATCTGAGAGATATCGTGCGCCTAACCAGTTACAGTATTTTATGTAATCCTGAATGTAGCTGAAATAAACTCCCAAAATATCTATATATGCATCAAAATACCTCAGATCTTCGCGCATATGTCTAAGAAAAATAGGGCACCAATTTTTGAAAGAGTACCTGTGAAGACAAACTGAGTGTAACATTCACATGCCTCGTTCATTTTGATTCAGGATTGAAGCAATATTTGATATACAACACCCCATTAAAGACGAAAACCCAAGATAAACATCACCAGAAAATTTGAAGAGAAGGTACTGATCCGTCTTGTCAAGACATGAAAAAAGATTATTGAGGTGTTTTTTTATGTAATTAACGAAAAATTCATATACCTTGAACATTGCAAGGTGATTTGTGAAGACTGAAATAAGGCATCTTAAAGTGTAAGCAGTGTGGTGACACAATGAAAACTGACTATTATCTTTTTGATGATTTTTTGTTTAAATATTTCAATTTCTGATTATTTAAATATTTTTTATGTAAAATATATTTTAAAGTGAAATCTCACTAATAAAATGATTGAATCATGTTCAAATGTAAGTATGAGGTGATGGATCTGGGAGATGATGCCTGCCTATGGATGGAACATTTTGATCCTAGCCTAGCGGATGGTTTAATATGGAACTTTTACAAAATCCTTAAGTAATAAAATATTCTCAACAATTATTTTAAAAAGTAGATTGGATATTTGACGTATAAGTATTACATACATGGGTTGCATTTATATGTATAATTAGTTTTACTGAGCTTCATTATTCCTATAAAAATTAAAAATAACAATTAAATTCCAAAACATTTTAGAAAATTATAAATTTACAATTGATAAGGCTAAATTAAAATATTTCCATAACATAATAGAACATTTCTACTAAATTTGCATCCGGACTAATTGTTTTTTATAAAATACATATGAATCTTAGAGAGTAAATAATGGAGTTACTTCTCTAAGACAAATCTTAAGTATATTGAAATTTAAATATAATTAGAATCTCTAACAGAAACAGATGCATGAGAGCATGGAAACTGATAATAAGACATAGAAACCGTCATCGTTTCTCTTCGTTATACATACTGAATTTCTCCGACGAGAAACTAAGCAGTAAAAGAATTAGCCTATTTAATATTCTTCATTGTAATAGAATATTCATGATTTGCCGTAATTTCAACGTCCCGGGTAAATAATTGTGATTTCTGATATTGAAATTGAACTATACGCATAAGGAATATATTAATGATACATTTCCATTAAACAAAGAGTAATAAAATTCATATACTGATGAAGGATCTTTGGAAATTAAATTGTGTATCCATGCGGCATGTTCGAAAACAAAGTGTTTTCCACAAAGACCTTCCACTTACATTCTGATCATATGTTAGATAAGAGAATTACTGATAATTTTTAAAGCTACTATATAATGTTGCGTATTGAAATGAATGATTGTAAGGAATTAGTAATTGTATTTACTGCATTATATATATATATATATATATTTATTCCAATACTGGTTTTGTTAGAAATGTTCTGCCTATAAAAACACTTTAATGACTTATACACTCATTAAATGTTATTTTAGATTTTCTGAATACCAAAATTTTAATACATATTTTAAATGCAATATGTTTTGAAGATTAAAAGCTGAGAATGAGCTCTTATAACATATTTAAAATGTAACATTTTTTACAAAAGATCAGCAATCCATTATTAATGTTGATACATTTTGTTTATTGTTTATTGGTTATTTTTTGGTTGTTGTGTTCCTTAATTTAATTCAAATTTTATTTTACTTTATATGTATAAACACCTTTTTAACTGATATATTTTAATACTTGGGCCTTGAGAACAGGTATAGTATATGCCAGTTCCACATTTGTTCGAGCAAAATATCAAAATGTGAATCCCTTGTCTCATGAAATTGCTCTTATTTTTACACAACACGGAATAGAAAATAAATTATGGATATTTTAGACCATTAATGCAATTTCACACACAAGAAAAGTAAAAGTTAGTTTAAATACACTGTGTGCAGCTGATTTGAAAATATTATTTTTTAAAGAAATTCGAAACTAAAATATTTACATATGATTCTTACTAAAGATGGCATACGGTTTTTATATTGGTTCGTAAAGTATAAACTTATTTTCATAAATGGACTGTTAATGTATTTAAAAAATTTCCAGTATTTCAAGAGTAATGTTACAAAATAATGTATTCTGTTTTACAAATAGTATCCCAAGTAAAAACAAGACATATTTAATTGCCAATAAAATTATTTTAAGTTTGTTAATTTGAATATAATAGAAGCTAAAAATCTTTTTTTCCTATTCAAAGTAAACATCTTGATTCAAATCAACAAACTTCAGAACCAATAGGCAAATTACTGAAAATTTATTTAACACTTAATTCAATCTCTTTATTTTCCTTCAGCGTAAATTAAAATTATGAGTTTTTTCTTCTGTTTTGCTTACTTACGGAAATGTATGTGCAAAACAGAAGGAATTAAAATTAAAGCAAATAATAAATGGAACATTTAAAGAAAATTGTGTTATTTGAGTAAGATTATATTACATTTATTAATTCAATGTAAATTTAATACAAACACTAAAAATAAGCAGAAATTTTCTGACCAAATAATTTATACAATTATAATATTTATACATGAAACAACAAATTTACGATCTGCCGAATGTAACTATTTATTTACACAATTTTAAAATTATATATGCATTAACATATATAAAAATCAAACAAAATAAGTTATAAGCTATGGAATGTCCCTTAATTTGCTCATGGAAGTTATTTTCCAACTGTATTCAAATTAAAATATGATTTTTTTAAAGTAAATGCTTAAGCCTTTCTTCTTCTTAAAAACAACATGATTTATTTTTAATTAATTTTATAACGCTTCAACAGCATATACTAAATTTACTTTTGTATAACATATGGCAACGTAGGTCTATGAATTATTAATATTCATGTTTATAACGCGAGCCATCCAAAGAGCGAAAACCAGAATCAAATTTTTCCTACAACATTTTTTTTTTAAATATCCATGCTGTAGAGAATTATTTGAATTGTAATTTAGATAAGATTGCATGTTTGCGGTTATCTAAGTAGCATTCGAAAGCTTAAAATATGTGTATAATGTAAATTTGGTTACAATTCACGACTATTCTGTTATCACTAGTTTAATATACTCTTGAGATCAAGTGATTACATTCAATGACCCATGTTTATTGACATGCCATGCAACTGCGGGGGAAATTTAGAGTGCTTCGACAATATATTCAACCATATCATGATGTTTAGAAGCCTTCGAACCACTTAGTTTACATGACAACCCTTACATCCATAAACCTCTAATTTCGAGAATGTTCACACTGTATATATCAGTCTATACATAATATTATGCAGGTTCATCCATTTGGTTTTAAATGCTCGTATATATAACATTATTTTATTACAGTGCTGTAGACTTATAAAGCTCCACTATGAAAGAAGTATCCACTCCTCAAGAAATATTTCAATACATAGATCGGGATAGAACATTTCAATGTAGATATATATCATGGCTATTTGGCAGCATCATAAAAAATGGCTACAAATAAAAGACGGGAACATAATACCATTTAGAAGTAATGCAAGACATGCAATGAAACAACAGTGAGGCTGATCTATAATCGATGTATTTATACAAAAACAGCTGATTAACTGCAGCAATTTTATTGCGACTGGGCTGTGAGGGAACATATTAGGAACCTGGGCCTTATTAGGAACATATCGCATGAGTTACGTTATATTGCACAATGCTCTCTGTCTGGACAAACAATACAAATGAGTGTAGCACAGTATGTAAGACTTCTAATGATGTATTTTCTTTGGTTTAAACCACAACTGTTAATTTTAGCGATGTTGCATTGAATATTAGATATGTGTAATCGTATGAAACCACATTGTATTTATAAAGACAGATAATATCTCTACCTTAAACTCCACTATCGTCGGCTTATAGTCGGGAGACAACGTGCAAAAGGTTGCTTAACTTAATCTTTATGCATAGTCATAATAGTTGTGATCCATAAAGGCTTAGCGTGGTATAAACTCTATTTCTGCTTAACCTTAGTTCACATTTCTTGTAAAATGGTCAGTTACAATTAGGTTTCATCCTGTTGTACACCCTTACTCTTCGAGTTTGTCTGCTAGGGCATTTCAGCTAGACATTGCTTTTCTCCATAAGTGGAACACAATGTTTAAGACTGCTTTGTCCAATAGCTTACATTGCTAAGCTTTTATATTGTCCCAATCTCTAGCCTATCAAACAAGTGTTAACAACGCGTAGAGAATGGCATTCAACTTCCACTACTGTGGCAGGTAAGAAAAAAATGGTAATGGTAGAAACTACATGGACCGCTATACTTGTGGAATATATAAAGGCTTTCCATTCTATGCCGAGTATTCAGTGCCGTGGCCACATACTACTTTCATAGTAAAGTAATTACCAGCTATGCTGGCACAACCAATGCAAATTTCATAATTTTCTATAAAAACAGAATACTGTACTTTCAATCGTTTCGCCATTGCACGATCTATTTAATACATTTGGCTTTGATGTATGTTGTCATTTCTTGTGCTTCATCTTGGAGGGTCAGCTGCGCATATCTACCATTTGTTTGCCTAAATTCATCAAAACTGCTAAAGATATATCTATTGAATCTAAAAAGAAATATATTTAAATAGCAGCAAACTAGAATACAAATTTTGGAAGCATATAGAAAAAAATCACTTATGAATACATTTTTTTTAAAATATTTGTTTCGAATGAAAAAATGGAACTCTCGAATGTTTATCCAAATTAATTTGTGATCCCCACATAATTTTAATTTGTGTTTTATCAATAATAGAGCTAAACATTGAAACATATATAATTATATGTGGTAATTCTTTGAAAATACCCCATATTAATTAAATATAAGATTTTAAAAAGTATTTAATAAACAAATTTCAATTATGAAAAAAATGGTTTTGTAATATATTAAATATTTTTTACGCTAAGACTCACAATTAGAATCTTTCATTAAAATGTGTTTTAATTATGATAAAAGTAAGATATTCTGAAATCAGAGTTTTTTTTTTACTTTGAACAGAATAAATACGCTTCTCAAATAGGTGAAGCCTGTAATTCTTCATTTCAATAAAAAATGTTCCATTGATTATTCTTTTCAAACATACATCATTAAGTTTCTCGTTAAAATTTCATTTATTTTGTTTTTAGTCACTGAAATAAATGGGATATGATTTATTCCGGTTGCCTATTTTTTTATTAAACAAGAATGTGGTTCGTTTTATTTGTATACTTGAATTATGCACAAAAAATTAAAATAAAACGCAAGTTTAATTGTAATTAACTGCATACTTAACTTGAATTCTTATTAGGTAATTTAAAAAAATTACCATTAAAAAATGATTATAAACAATAATTTAAGCAGTAGAAATTTTTCCCATCAAATTGAAAAAATTCAATTTTTTCTTGAGTATATAATGAAAAAAAAATCTTCCACAATCATACATAAAAGGGTAGCAACACTTAAACATTGATATCAAATTACTCAGATGTTCAATCTTAATTATTGCTCATAAAGCTATCCGGAATGTAATGATGTAACAAATGTAGGAAATGTTATTTTTTAAGAAGAATGTGGAGAAAACGTATTTATTAGATATTTTTAGTATTTTTTTTGGGGGGATGGGGATGAAGGAATTTTTCCTTTTGAAAAAAAAAATATTTTCCTGGTATTCAAGTATATAACGGGGATTTCATTTATTCCCGATCTCTTTAGAATTTCCTGTAAAAGATAGCTTTTTTTAAAAAAAGGTGGATCTAATGTAAGTTAGATTTTTCTAAAATATCCCTTCAGAAATATTTTTAATAAGCTAGCATTAATTTTACTTTTTATTTGTCATCCTTTAAGGTACACACATTTTCTTAACACATTGATTGGGGGGTTTAATATTAATTTTATTCCTATGTGATAAAATGAAGATAGTCGTGTGAGCGCAAAATTCAACAAAGATTCTTCTACTCCTTCAATGAAAAAAAAATGTTTACTTTAAATTTTTTAAGTTTTTTTTTATTTTGAAAAAAATGAACAGAACACTATTTTAAATGCATGGAATCGGAAATGTGCGGTGGATTTTTAAATGTTGTCCGATGAAGTATATTTAGGAATTTTTTGTATAGTTGTTTGCATTGTCCTGGAAAAAATAAAACACTACGGATTACAATGTTACATTAATTTAACTTTTTTTCCCTAGTAAATAATAAAACCAATCTGGTTTCAAAGAAACACTTTTATTTCAGAGAAATTAATTAAGATTTATTGTATACTTATAATTATAAAAAAATAAATAAAGAAGATTTTCTGCATTTTTTTTCAGAAAATCTAAGTAAAATATTTTTTTTTTTTGTAGATTTAATTATATCTTAAGTAATTTTAATAGGTGAATAACTCTTTAATTTACATTAAAAAAACATCAAAGAGTTTTTTATCGTCATTAAGAATAAATAATACATATTATAATATAATTTTTTTTAATAAAAACATCCATTAATTTAATATTAAATCTTTACTCTGAATTTCTTCTACTTCAATAGATAAAATAAATAACGTTATACTTCAAGC
Organism: Trichonephila clavata; assembly: GCA_019973975.1. Classification (NCBI taxonomy): domain Eukaryota; kingdom Metazoa; phylum Arthropoda; class Arachnida; order Araneae; family Nephilidae; genus Trichonephila; species Trichonephila clavata. The sequence goes on from BMAO01023544.1 coordinate 98,764, forward strand.
AGTTAACGAGCCTGTTTTTTATTTTCATTTTACTTTTAGAACGAGTATTGAAGAAATGAGTTATTTAATTATTGTCTTTACTTCCTTCTATTCTCTTTAAAAATACTACTGAGATGTAAATGTTTTATCCTCCTGTTTACTTAAATAATAGGTTTTTGAAAAAAATAGTTATGAATTTATTTTTATATTCAATTAATTTCATTTATTTAAAATTATTAAGTTATTTTTAGAATGCCATTTTCAGAATATTATACTTTTCAAGTTATTTTTTATTGTTACTTATACCGACTAAATGTTTACAAATTCTGCATCGCTCTTGTCAACATTTAAGCTGCTTAAGCTAAATCCTTTTATGAAAATAAATGTTTCCATTCGTTTCATTTCAAAAAGATATGCAGTGAGAAATATCAAGGGTATAACACCATTTCCCTTTAAAACCGAACATTTTCTTTTCCTTCACATACTCCGAAGTCGAAATGTATATCTTAATATCAGATTGTAGAAGCGTGAAAGGTTTGGAGAAAACAAACAATTGTTCAATATCCATAGTTGCCTGCACTTAATGTAAATCCCACAAATACTTCGTGGAAATCCGATTCCACTTTTTGCCATATATCTTGATGTTACAAAAGTGCTATTTTCCTGTTGAGGAAATCTGTTTCCTTATAGTTTGAAAATTGAAGCCCGTTTCCAAGCGAAATAAGTTTGTTTTAGATATCTTAACACTTAGTGTTGAATCTATCACATTGCGTATTTATTTTATTGTCAGGATTTTTTACTGAATTGAGGTGATGCAAAATCAGAAAACATTTCTGGAATTTTTAAAACTGCATGGTGGAAAAACTATTTATTTACAAAAATAATATTTTGTTACGATGTCAATTTGAAATTAAGAATAAAAAATAAATGATTGATAAATATGATTTTTTTCTAAAGTGGAATATTTCATTTAATAATTTCACTTTTTAATAGATTGATCGAATTTTTTTAAAAAAATGTAGTGCAAAATGCAAGAAGATTTAAAATAAGAAAAATGATAATGGAAAACGATTATGGTATTTGTTTTATGCAAGTTTCAGAAAAGTTTTAAAAATTGTTTTCCTGTTGCCATTTGAAAAAATCAATAGTTTCAGATGTCTAAATATCCATTCGTATAAATCGTAAATGTTAGGTATAAGCAATATAACTGCACACAAATGTGGTTGAATTTTTTGTGAATTCGGTTCGAGCAGGGGTTGGCAATTCGTGGCTCGTGAGCTCTGTGAGGCTCTTTGCGTACTCTGTTACGTCTTTTAAGATTTTTCATATGTATTAGAGAATAATTATACATAATAAAATAGTTATCATTTATTTTTTTAGTAAATGTTTCTTGATAATATTTCCTTGGTTTTGCATAGATAGTATTTAAATTATTAAAGATTTAATTTATTGAATATTTACTTCTACATTACATTGTTGCGCATTAACAAAAGTAATTGATAATCGATAGAAACTTTGAATAATTTGTAAATTACTACAAGTCTAATGCCTTTGTAAATGTGCCACCAAGGGAAGATATTTTTCATTTTCAGCAGCGTTTATTTATTTACATGTAGAAATGTACGGGGGATACACTTAAGCCTCTAATAGAAATGACAAATCGCATTTGGTTCTCTAATAAAAAGCTTATGAATTAATATTAATGGTGTTGCTCTTATACATGAAAAAACAATCAAGTTTAATTTTAATTATTAATGTACGCTTGAAATTCCTAAATAAAGCACTTATAAGCATTATTTGTAGAGAAATATTTTTAGAAAGCTTGGAAGTTCAATTCCCCACATTATAATATTTTGACAATGGTTGTTCTTGAATTTTTTTTTATTTCTAATGAAGCTGGCAATATGCAGATACAGGTGTATATAGTCCATATAGAGATCCAGAATTAAAATAACCATAATGTAATCAATAAAACATACAAAAAATGTTCACTGAAAAGTCTGTACAAAGTGTAATTACACAAAAAGAAAAATAATAACATACAAAGAATTAAAACAATACTTATATGAAAAACAAAACATGATAGAGGCTTAAATTTTTCAGAATGCATCTTGTCTCCAGGTATCTTGAGATATTTCTTGTATTACGACACAAAAATATACAAAAAGTCCCAGTTTTTCAGAAATGGAATGTCTTATTTTGTGTAAAATTGAATTTAAAAATTGTGAACAGGAGCTTGGCATTTATATATATATATATTTCTGGTTGCGACAACTACCAAACCACACTGCTCCCCGTTTTTTCTGTATATGCATGTATATACGTATAAATGGCTTTTTGATAGGCTATTTCTTTTGTTTCACGTACAGTTTGGCTCTTTTCTCACAAGAGTTATCCGATTCCTGGGTTAATGAATAGAATAGACTGAGTTATACTTCAATAGTGTTTTAAATACTAAAATTTCATTTTGGAACGTATATTCCTAACTATGATTATGAAAAAATATATAGTAATAAAACATAATTACATATAATGTACAGTGAAAGAGAAAAAAAATAAGACTATGCCTCACTTAAAATTTTTATATAAGCACAAAGTTCTTAGGTACGTCAGTAATACATTTAACAATGAATTATAAAACTCCAATGTTCCTTTTAATTTAACATAATAAATTTATAGAAAGACAAATTTAATATCAGCATAATTTTTAACATACCATTTTACATTTTTTTTCTAATATTCGGTATTGATCTTCTAATCTTTTCTGATTTTTGATTATTATAAAAGGATATTAGAAAACAAAAATGATCAAATTTATCAAAATTTAAAGATTTTTTTTTAATCTTAAAAAAATTATTTAATTTAACAAAATCCAAATCTGAATCTTTAAATTTTATAATACATATGTATTGCTTTAAACACTAAAAAGATAAAACCGGATTTTAGTAATTATCTTTACTTAAAAAATAATTATTTAAAAATTTAAGATATAGCATTCTAATAAAAAACTGATTTATTTAATATTCATATAATAATAGCCATGGCTGTTTTAAGCATAATATTTTATGCTAGATAAATTGAACGAAAGAAAAGTTTGCATCTCTTAAAAGTCAGGAAATAAATTTCTCTATTTCTATATAATTTACAAGTTCCATTTAGTTTTTACACTTTTCCTTTTTTATGAGATTTTAGAAATAAATAAAAACTATTTTATTGCATGGTGCTATTTCTATTGTTTGCTTTTTTCAAACTTTGCTTCTTGGTCTCAATTCAACAATCAAAATAAATCAATTCGTTCCAACTTCTGAATTCTTTGTGTTGAGACTTTTACTTCTTTCAACATAACCCTTTTGAATCTCTTGAAATTACCGAAAAAATAAAAGCATAGAAAGAAAATAAGTGCCTTCATGCCTCATTTATTGCGATGTTTTATCCTACAAGAATTCCACTTTGAGAATTTCCAGATACCTTGTGTATCGAACACTATTTGCCAATCTTAGCCTTACCCTGTTTAAAAAGGCAGTAGAATGAGTGTTGGAGACCATCTCTCCAGGAAAACTTTAATCCCAGTCGAAACTATGAGGGTTTCTTTATGAGCATCGTAACTAGTACCACCAGTAGGTCGACGACTCCAGACATAATGGCCAAAGGGATTCCGAATTTCCAATTCTTGCGGGAAGGGAAAAAAATGTCGACTTACTAAGTGGCTGTTAAAAGATTGAACAGGGAGGTTTAAGGAGAATGTAAGACGTGGGATCTCATCAAGGCTTTGATTTTGAAGTTTCTCAGGGAAATGTTGCCTAATAGATGCATTTAAGGTATTAAGTTGAGGATTAGCTTTGTTCTTTCAAAAAGACTGCTTTGAAATTAATCAGGCAATTGATGTTTAAAAATGTGATTTAATTCCAGTAAAATGGACAATAATATATCTATCTACATATACATATATAGACATATGAACAGGTACCTTGATATATATAAATATAGATAGCTGCTGAGGTAGAGAGACATGTAGATTGAAACATTTATAATTTTTAATATATTTTGCACAATAACAATTATAATGCTAAGTATTAAAACAAATACTTGAAATTTAAAGACAGTAAAGAGACAAGCTGTAATATTTTAAAAATTGCTTACTGAGAAAAGTAAAGTCCATAAAAAAGAATGTTTTAATCAGTTTTATTTCAAGCCATTCTTCCTATTTTCTGCTTACAATCATGACTGAAATTTTGTATAATTAAATGGATTGGTCTGTATCCGTTCGAAATAAAAAAAGTAATACATACAAACTTTGAAACATTTGGAGATAGTTAGATCTGACGCCGGCAAACTATGGTGCACGTGCCAAAGGTGGCTCTGGGAGCGATGCTCAATATCAATTTACATCACTTTAAAAAGGTATGAGATAAAGTTAAATTGCTTTATGTTTCCTCTCTGCGCATCACTGATTTTTATTTAAAGTTTATTTACAAGGAGAGGATCAAAGAGTTCTTGAAGTCTTTTGAATGTTGGAAAGTTCTGGCTACATATTAAGTATTTCTTCCAGAAACATTAATATTAGTACCTAAAAATTCCTTACAAATGTTAAAGTGCTTACAAGACAAACACGTCGACAATAAACAAAAAGGAATTTCAAACCTATGATGAAACCATTAAGGAGGAATTTTCCAAGAAATGCACAAGCTTTTAAGTGTATTTAACTAGCGTTTCCTTCCTAATTAAACATTATTTAATACATACACATTCGTAATCTTAGTCAATTTGTCAATTTTTGAGTGGATACAAATTGATTATTTTCAAATTGAACTTATTGAACTAACATCTTCAGAATTATGGAAATTTTTGCAGATTATTCTATAGACAAATTGCTACTTTAAATTGCAGACTATCATTACCGGATCGATTTAATTGCTTAAAGAATTTAGCTTGCCTCTTCTTTTCGATGTGGTTCTACAAATATATACGTGAGCATATTTTTTCTTTATATGATAAACATTTGGGTTGTATTTGGGAAACGTATGCCTTAACAAAGAAGTTTTTAAATAACTGAACATTTAAAATCATGAGTAAATTAAATTCACAAATTGTACTTCAGATATTGCCATATTAAGTGAAACTTTGCGAGGAAACATTACCATTAAAATTTTAACAGTTTATTTAACTGTATTGAACAAATAGTTATGTTTTATGTTTATTTTTTAACTTAATAAATATTTTAAAGTACACATATGTTCAAATGTATGCACAATTTAATTTTTTTAATTATGTTAAATAAATATTTATATTTTATGTTGTTACTTTTTATGTAAATGAATATCTTTAAGGGAAGCATAATTAATCGATATTAAAAATCCAAATCTGTGGGTTTGACTTATATTTCCAAATTCTGCATGCATTGAGGCGGGTATACAATTCAAATATTTCCTACAGCGTGAAGTCCTGAGTCATATTGGTAAATTAGTTTCGTACACTACAATTGTAAGTTTGTCAGTACCTGGGTCGGATCATGTTCAAATAAAGGAACAATAAGTCAGTTATTATCAAAATCAATGAATGAAATACAAAACTCAAAACTTGAAAGATAAAAACTAATTAGTAACCTTTTCAATAAGTCAGGAAGTCCAAAACTATTTTTTTCAAAATTAAAATAATCAAAATATGAAGTGAAAATTAAAATTGTATCAGTTATGTTAAGGATTTTTTAACTTTCCGTAATTTAAAATAAATATGCTATAACATGTTCGGGGAAGGAAGGCAACATTATTTTAAAAGAGCTACACAAACAGCTGCTATCATTTAAGAAGAGAGGTATTCATTGATAAAAAATTTCATAAAACTATGAATATTTTTATTACATTTATTGATAAGGCTTCCTACTAATATAAGAATTACAATTTACTCTATAAAATTAAAGATATTTATACAAATATATATATATATATATATATATATATATTATATAACTACAAATATAAAATACTCAATATTATTCAAACACAACTAAAAAATTATTATATTTTTTTATATTCTCGAATTATTTTAATCTGGTACGATGCATTTAATTTATATTAATTTTCTAGGAAATTTATAAATTAAAATTTTTTTTGCCCCAACGAGACACGTACCTAATTTACCAATTAAAATCGACCCATTAAAATTCTATTTGAGTATCTAAGAAGTTTCATTGATCAATGTTTTTATTTATCTGAATTCGCTTAAAATAGTCTAGATAAAATTGTAAATTAGGTTTGAGATATTTATTTTTTCCAAAAAAGAATAGAATAATCTGTATATCGAATAAAATGAATTTAAGTACTGATTATAAGTTATCTTTTAAATAAAATAAAAGTTTTTAATAGTTTAGTTTTGCGGTTTCTAACTGATTAATCCTGTGGTCAACCTTCATTCTGTTGGTTATAAATATTATTGTATTACAATTAATTTTCTTGTAGGTTTAGCCCCTTATGCGTATATAAATACACACATACGCACGCACGCACGCACGCACGCACACACACACACACATATATATATATATATATGTGTGTATATATATAATAATAATTCGGCCCTGAAATTATATATATATATATATTATATATATAAATTCAGTGGCAGAATTTTTCAGAAAGCAAATGTATCATACTTCAAAAACTAAGAAAATTTAAAAAAATATAAACTATTAATCTATTATTTAAACATCTATATTTTAGAAACTTCACTATCATTGATGATTTTTAACCATAGTAGAAAGTTATTCATTTAAAAAATCCTTTGTTCTTAAGCTATCTCTTTAGTTTCACATTATTTATTTGTTCTTGAAAAGTAACCATATATTGGTCTTTATTATTTTTTAGCATGTTTAATATGTTTTAAGTCAAAATACAAAAAATATGTACCAAAAATAATTTTAAAATTAAAAAAGGAAACACGTGGATGAAGATAAAGAAAAAGGAATGCAAGTATATATTTCTTTATAAAATATGATTTCATGTCATATACATTTTTTGTCAATTTGAATACTTCATTTACATTATCTGTCACCTACTGAAATTGAAAAGATGTGCTAGCTTTATGTGCTTTCAATCTGTACTTGATAAAATTTATGAAGAATAATTCATTTAACTAATGTGATATTTATTACGCTCGAATTCAGGAGTTATTCTTATTTTCGTATAAATAATGCATCATGCAAAACTTCAAAGATCTAGATAAGTTGATGCTAAATTTACTTGGGCTGCGTGGAAAATAATTTAAGTATTCGAGTTATACAACGATATGTATGTGAACTCACAAGGATATATATTTAATAGGGTATTAAAAATTTTACACAAAATACATAATTACATAAAATACATAATACTAATTACATAAAATAATTCTTTATATCAAGACATACTTTTTTCAATATGTAACACTTTACATTTCAGCATCATAGAAGGTAAGTATTCGCATGATTAACCTTAAAATTAGAGCGATTTTCACTTCTGAAACTGTTATTTCGATATATTTCACAGTTTTTAATTCTGATTGCTCAATCATTAATCATTTCTTGAAAACACGTATTCCTTTAGTTGGAAAAATTTCGTTGTATATTTTTCTTTTTATCACCAAAGGAAAAAAGCAACTGTTTGCTTACCTGTGTTGAACCGACTCGTCAAATTAACTATAAATATACATAAAAGCAAAATTAATTTTGTATTTTTAATCTATTCTATTTTAATGAATGCTCCATAGATGGCGTTATGCAGAAGCAATGACCTGATTATCATGTACTTCCTGCTGTTGCCTGTTTAATACATAATCAATCATTGTATTATAATGTAAACTGGATCCTGGAAAGTGAAGACATGTTTATTATTATACTTAATGTGTGTATCCAACAATATCCTAAATTTGTGAAATTTTTCAAAAATTGTCAATTTTTTTTCATGATTTTATTTTATAGGTATTCTTATTATCTTCATACAAATACCAAGCGCGTATTTTTTCCCGTTAAATAGAAGAACACTACAAATACTTTAGTAAAAACAGCTGCCTTTACTTTAAGCATGATGTCATAATATAAAACGCGTTTTACTCAAAAAAAATCTGTTTTTTTTTTTCTTTTTCTTTTTTTGAAAACGATATAACGGGGCCAGCGATTGCTAAAAGTTTTTTGAAAATAACCAGTTGAATTTTTTGTGTATGTTCTGTATAATAGTAGAAGTGTTCTGACTTTCAGATTTATTAATCACTGTTTTATTACAAAATTTACAGTCCTTTATGTGAATACAATCGCTGTTATTCAGGGATGTTAACTTTCTCTAGATGGCTGAAAATATAAACAAAATTCAAATATATATATAAATCTTTGAAATTAAAATTAAATAATTCCAATCTTTTACACATTATTTATAAAGGAATGAGGCTCCAGAAAAGTTCAAAATGTTAAACATATAATTATAATTTTAAAAATTATAATCATATGAAAATAAGAAATATTTCCTTAAGAAATATTAATTTAGTTTTTCGTCGCGCATGCTCTTTTCTAAAATAATAGCTTTAATTACCAGAAATAAGTTGAATTATAAAGTTAAATGCATATTTTTTGCACTGTAGTATTTTCAAATTAGTAGACTAATAAATTATATTTTTCAAAAAATAAAATAATTGCATTTTTATTATTTTTTTTAAATTTCAACATTTTTTCAAATATTTTGAAATACAAAAGATATACTATTCTTAAATTAGTAGGGTTTAAAGAATATGATAGGCTTTATAATTCTATGAAGTTTTATACTTCAATAGCTATTATTTTAGAAAATAGAGTGCTCAAAGCAAAAATTACATAATATTTATAACAAAATTATTTCTTATTTGCATACGCACATATTTTATAAAATTATGATTATATTTGAATCATTTTTTGAATTTTTTGAAACAATAATCCTTTGTAAATAATGTGTAAGATTTTCGAATCAATTAATTTAAATTTAAAAGAAGTATACCTGCTTGAAAATTGTTTATATTTTCACCCATCGAAACAAAATGAGCACCCTTGAGAAGCCTTAAGTAATTTCATATAATAACTAAGATACGGTACTGTAGTTTTGGTAAAAATAGCATCATACCAGAATTGAAAATTTGAAAATGTGTTCATAAAATTTTGGTACAAAATGAGCCTCGTTTATGTTATTTTTTGTAAATTTTTAACAATATTTCCCTTTTTACTAATAAGAATTTCTTTTTTGTGTTCTTAATTTTAGCATATTTTTCTTAAAATGTATTCAACACAAATCTAAAAACCACCAAAAAAAACACATATCTACATTTTTTTAAAAAAATAGTTGTCGAAGTAGTCGGAAACCATAAAAATTCATACCTAGACTTAGTCTCAATTGCATGTAGTACCATAGTCATTATGGGTTATTACACAGTTTGGCAGTTTTGTATTTATAAGGTTCAATAAGGTCTAATCTTAACGTGTTTCTATTGAAGATATAAATCATTTGCAAGATCTCAGGGATCATTGTGGTTTAAAAGTTGAGAATGAATTGAATAAAACCAATAAATCTGATTACTTTTCCACTGCAAACAATTTTGGTAATTTAAACAGACCTTTAGGAACCATATGAATATTTGTTTTACATCTATATAAACAATAAATAAATATAAATGCATTTTCTACCCACTTAGCATTTCATGACGTAAAGTTTAACAAGAAAAGAAAATGAAATCAGCTGTAGATTTATGGTATACTCAAAATGAAGTTGATGTATACTAAGCAGATAAACTGTCATTTATCCATGCAAAATAAGAACATTAAATTGGCTGCATGGTTATTTTATAATATAATTGATCTAGAGCTAAAATAATTGCTATTTTTTTGCATGTTAAATCATCGCATACTGAACATACATTTTGCTTTTCAAAATATTTTTTTTTGTCTAAAATAGAATTGCAAAGTAAATTGTATCGAGTCATAGAGTTAGGATAAAGTGGAACCTTTCAATAACAATAGGAAAGCCATTACTAGCAAGATAAGTTGAAACTTTAGATCCCAGATCATCTAAATGGTAAAGGAGAAAAGAATGTGTGCGTAAAATAGATAGATAAAAGACAAGATGTGTTTTATGCTAGGAATATCTTTGTTAAGGGCGAGTAACTCTCTATTGAAAATTTTGTTAATAATATGCGGTGTTGTATATAACGTTTTGCTATAAAAAGCACCTAAAACTTATGAATTATTTCATTAGTTTAAAATTTGTTTAAAGATTAATTATCAAGCGACTAGTCAAATGATGCTAAAATGAGAAACATCAGATGGAATATGAATGAACTAAAATACCCTTGTTAGAGTAAGTATTATTAAAAATTTACAAAATGAAATGTGTAGAATGTATTTCTGAAGGTCTAGATTAAATCTTTATAAATTGAGTTTTTTAGACACGTACTGGTAAAACGTGACATTGAATCAATAGTGTAGGGTAGTGAAAAATGAGCGCAGAATGGCCTAGTCAGAGTTATGAGAAAGATGCGTTTTTTAATCTCAATCGTACGATTTGTTTAGATCCTGTGACTTCACATCGTCGTAAAATTAAATGACGCCTTCACGAAGCAAGCCATTTCTTTCGTTTTTTAAATTAATTTTTTCTACGTCACACCTTCCTCAATGGTATCGATTGTTTTATTTATGGGTAAAATATGAAGAAAAGTGACACCCCTTTGCGGCACGGGAAACGAAACCAGTTATTTTGCATAAGGAAATGGTCCCTTTAATCTTCCGTCGTGTCGGTAAGGAAAAGATTTTATGGTTCCTTGACTAGGGTTTTAGTGATCGTGTGACGAGAAATTACGGTTTATCATTTTCGCAATGTAGAGAAAAAGTTCTCCCAAACATAAATGTTGCAATGGCTTAGTAACAATACAAACAATAGTAAAAGATTTGCCTTAATGTTTATTAGAAAGCAGTTTCTGGTGTCTATTTGTGTTCAAAATTTCTGAAGCAGTTTCATATAGAATGACATGTGGGGTTTTAATAAAATTCAATGCAAGTTCCAAGATCTTGAAACAAATATCTGACTAAATTTCTGCATCAATTTAACGGATAAGTTCATCATTCACGTTATATTTCTCCCTTCCCCCGAGTTTAACGTTTCATCTTGTATACTTGTTATGCCTAAGCCTTATACCTTACCTTGTAGCATTATACGAGTAGACTATGGATCTTAATCAGTCGCATATTACTTGTATTCAAAAAGTGAAAAGAATTGTATGGTTATTAGGAGCCACTGTAGTAATAAACATACTAAAATCAAAATTTAAAACCCTGGAATTTCTCCATCCGAGTCATTTTATTGAGGTGGATTCCTTGGTTGTTGAATCAAAACCACATAGATTAATGCCATTTGACAAATGAGGGAATTCTAATATTCTAAATTTTCTTTCCGTATATTACTCGTAATAAAAAGTTAAACACGAGGACGATAACATAGGTACGTTTCCCATAGAGGTTGCTATATTTATTTATATTTGTACATGCAAAAAATCGTTAATTACATGTAATTAATCAAACAATATTTTTTATGATCATTTAAGTGTCCATATACAAAAAAGAATACCATCCCAAGTATCTCTAATGTATGAAAAGTTAAAATAATATTATTTTTTTAAAATAATGTTTGATGAATCTCCCTTGATCGTGGCAGCAAAATATTTATACTTGAGATCTCGTGACTGACTTTGCTGTTGTTGAATTGCCACTTGAAGATTTAATGTTACTAAAAGCGTCTCATATACGTTCAATATTACTATATATAGTTGCCGTAGTCCAGGACTTTGTGCAGTCGGGTACCATCTCATGTGTCGTCCATAACGCAAAATTATGAGATATGTCTCCAATTATCTTCTGGCTACTACTAAGTGGGACGCTAATAAAAACAATCAGTTTGAACATATATTCCGACACCACTGAGTGAGTGAAAGTTATATTAACGTCACACTATAAGGCTGGAAGTTGGATATTGGCGAAATACCCCCCTAATTTTAAACCATGTTTAAGTGACGAGGTCAACATCTGAGCTGGAACCCCTCTCTCCATCCATTCACTTCATATGAATGTGACAAAGTTGGAGCCTCGGCTGTTTTAACGTTCTGCGGCTCTCTCTACACAGCGAGTCTTCAGTGGCACTAGGCATTTAGACGCCGTTGTGCATTTATATGTAATTCTTTTTTAAAACATAAGGATAAACATTTAAAGAAAATTATCGATGTAACAATACACTGTGTCATAATGCCTAGGTACTTCTATTTTTCTTCCTAATAATGTTTTTTGTTAAATAATTTTTGATTGAAATAACATGCTAGAAACATTTTTAAAAATTAAGTCATGTTTGAACATGGTCAAGTCAAAATGTATTGTAATATAATAAGTGAATAACGATTTGAAACAAAAGCAAAAACATATATTAGAAAAATGTCAAATTATTTTAACAATGCAAGTTTAAATGGAAAAAAGACACTACTGATTCGTGGCTATATATATATTGGAATGAATTTATGCGTAGAGGTTACTAATCTGGTATCCGCTATTAATTTGGCTAAGTATATTTTAACTTTAAATTTAAAAAAAAATTCAAATGAAAATAAAGAACATTATTCAAATCTGACTAAAAAAATTCCTAAATGTCCACAGATTCTAATTTGAAATCTTTAAATTAAATACATATTTGATTTATCTAATAGTAAATATTAAGGGAAAGATAAATATCATTAAATGTACTATTTTGCATTAACTTGATCAAAGTAAAGTTGGGAATGAATAATTTAGTCTTCCAAAGGAGCAATTAATAAGATGACCGTTATAAGTATTTCATTTAGAATGAACTAGTTTGATTAAATTGCTGCATTTAGCATCAATAATTAGTAATGTCAAAGAGTATATCAGGAGATCAGGAGTATATTTCGACTTTACTACAGTAACGGCATTTGGACGGAGTTGCAAACGATATTAATGAATTCCAACGAATGGCTTGCAAATGAACATAGATTCCGGTAAATAGAAATTTAACAAAGACATATTGGAATTCTCCAGAAAGGCCAACATTTTGGCTTAGAAATGACTATCAGGAACAGTAATGTCTACCGGCACAGCCTTTGTCTAGACAATGTCATTGCAGGAATTCTCCTACCTAATACTAATATGAATAATTTAATTGTGTGTGTATTTTCATGCTCACGACAGCCAAGTTAAACTAGATAACTATGACTCACAGTCAAATATATTTAATATCACCCTTTTGCAGAAGTAGTTTATTAGTAAGCAGTTTTATTAATTTAGCAGAAAACTAACTTTTTGTAATAAAAAATAATCAAAAGATGATGGATGACAATATGTTTAAGCTTATTAGATATTCACAACAATACGAAAGTTTTAGGTATCCGAATAATTGCGAAAACATTTTTCTAAAAAAATGGAGATATGAGTTTTTTTCTTTGAGTGTGTGGTTTTTAGATTTGAATAGTGCATTTTAAGAAAAATATGCTAAAGTTAAGAAGATAAAAATAAATCATCACTGCTAAAATGGGAAAATATTGGTAAAAATTTACCGAAAAAAAACCATAAACGGTGCTCATTTTTTACCAAAAATTTGTGAACAAATTTTCAATTCTTCACTTCTGATGTGTTGCTATGTTATTCATTTTTCAAATGACCTTCACGATAAGAGACAAATTAAATTGTACAAAAACTGGAGCACTTTATCTTAGTTATTATATGAAATTCCTTAAAAAAAACAGTGATTATATTTACATAAGGGACTGTAAATTTTGCAATAAAAAACAGTGATTCATAAATCTGAAGTTTAAAACACCTCTACTATTATAAAAAACATACAGAAAAACTATCAGCTAATTATTTTTAAAACTGGTTTAGAAATCGCTGTCCCTGTGTTTGAGCATTTTAAATAAAACACATTTCGAGTGAAATGCGCTTGAAAGTATGACATCTTCCTTAAAGTAATTTCATCTGATTTTACTAAACCAATTGTAAATATGTTGTTATTGTTATTGTTATTGTTACTAATGCCACCTGTCTGACGTAGTCAGATTGAGGCCCAAGAAATTCATCATGTCATAGAGCTAGATTGTACACCTGTCGTTAGCCGTAGCTTTGAGCACCATGCAGGTGACAGTATGATTTGGCTCGGTTCCACTCCAATTTTGAGGGAGAACACCCTGGGAGTGGTCAGGGGCCTTCCACCTATTTTCCCCTTCCACCAACCTCACGAGAGGACTTGCTGCGCGATGGCTATTTAGAGTATCCCCATGCCGCGAAGGCACTACACATTTACAAACATCCATGGCTTCTCCAGGATTCGAACCCAGGCCCTACGGCACACCAGTCAGCGTCGCTAACCACTATAACGAATGAGTGACAAAACTTGTAAATTTTGTTTTAGTGAACGAAAAACAATAAACTTGGTGTTTTTAAAAAGTTAATAAGATGGTCCATAAAATAAAGTCATCCAATTTTCCCAATTGTTTGCGAAATTTACAATTTTAGGGTAGTCGGATACCTTAAGTTAATCTTCGCTAGAGTTATTAGTAAAATATTTCTCAAATATAGACATAATGAGAGAGCGTTGATGCGTCACACTTAAAACTGTAGAGACAATTGTTGAAAATTCTCGACAGCCGGCACCACTTTTCTAAATACAAAACAACTCCAACGTGATAGCTCTGAGCCATGACATATTTAATGTCCTTCAACGGTGGATCATCAGGGGTGGCAGGACTCGAAACCACAATTAAACAAAACTGGACATTAGTTCGTATCCACGATCACTAGGCTACGGCCATAATGTAGACAGAAAAAAGTATTAAAAATTTCTCAAGCTATAATATTTAGTAGTGCATTTATTAGTACTTTATCGCCAATTTTACTTTACTTTACATATTGAATACTGTAACATTTATTTTGAAAAGAAAAAAAAACAAAGTGGAAATTATGTAAGAAATAATTCTGTGACAATCAGTAGATAGATCTAGACAAAGTGAATTAAATATATCAATACAGTTACAATGATTGAGGTTTATGTCTAATGTATGGCAGGGTTAAAATTTCATGGATTCAATATGTTCCTTTATTTGCCAATATCAGTAGGTTGAAATAAAATTAGAAAAGAAAATACACAGCTTAAGATGTTTGCTTTGTAAAAATTAATTTTTAAAATCTATGTCAGCATAAATTTAAATTATCAGTAGCAATATACTTATTTTGAAATATGAAAAAAAATGAAATGTACTATTATTAATTTATAAAAAATTCCATGTCGCTTAATATAAAGAGTAAGAAAAAAGGCCTAATTCTATGAAAAACAGAAATATCAGATACAAGAGGATTGAACATTAATATAGAGTAATCCTTCATAAGCATACTCTATAAAGAAATTTGCAGTATGTTTTATATAGAAATAGCAAAGTGAAATATTAATATCAAATATTTCTTAAGTAACATAAATTCAAAAATCTAAAGTTAGTAAACTGTTAAAAATGGAATGGACTTCAAACAAGACATTTGATACTGTCATCCATGATTGAGTAAATTAAATAAAAATATTAAAATGCTAAGTAACTGAAATATTTTTTTTTAATTATTGCAAATGTAAATTTTAAGATATGTATCAAAGTAATCATGTTTAAACAATATCTTGATTTTTTTGTAACTAAAAAATTTTACCCCAATATTTATTTCCCAATTAAGAAATATAATACAAATAGCTGTTGAAATCATTAACAAAATAATGTGTTTCTTTATATATATATATGCACCGGTTGAATGTATTATGTTCTTAATCACTTCTTGTCAATTATATACCTACGCTCTTTAAAATATATATTTTGTATTTATATGTATTTAATCATTTGCTGTCTGAAGCATTACTTCATATTTCATCGATAATAAAATTGACTTTTGGCAGCATTATTAGCAAAAAATACGTATATTTAAATAAATAAATTTATCGCTTATTTGTATGATACAAGTGTAAATTATTTTTTAATTAAATACATTAATTGATAATATATCTGTAAATTGTTTTTGCAAAGATAAATTTAAGACATAATTAAAACAATTATTTTATGTTTATATTAAATAAATTTACTATTAATATAGTTCATTTAAAAATGTTTTTTAAACATTAAGAATAAGTAGTTCATTGCTGTAATTTTCATTTTTAGAAAATGCACATTTTCAACATCCAGCTAGTAACCTTTTTTTCAATTCTTAAATTAAGTTAGAAAATTATAATAAAAAAAAGTAATGATACATTGAAAATTGCACTGAAGTATAAAGTCATTAACTTTTTCCCGAAATGAAGAGATGAAATCTGAATATTAAGTTAAAGAGACTTAAAACTAGTTTCACGAAAATTTTATCTCTTTCTCTGGTCCCAAATGGAAAGGTCCTGAATCTCTCGACACATACAGATTTGAAATGGAGATTGAAGTTAAGAAAGAAATAAAAAGAAAGGAAAGATATTTCTTTTGAGAAATTTGCTTCCGATGGTACATTAAGATATTCATTATGGAATGAAAAGAGGTCTCGGCAATTTTCCGCTATTTTCCAAGTCTTCTCTTACTCCAGAGAAAATCACTAGACCGAAAAGATATTTTAGGTTCAACGTCAGAGGTTGAAGATGCAGATATGTATTTATATCAGGATGATAGGGGAAGAAGGCGATAGGAAATGAGAATGGATGTCCAATCATTTAATGGTCTGGCAAAAGTTATTTCAGATTTGTGAAATGGTTCGGATTTACTCAAGGTGTTATTTAAAGTGCGTTAGTGTTTGTTGGCGTGTGAAATAAAGAAAAGTGAATTGAGATCCAATAGTGATGATTTTTTTTTGTTCTGTGGAGGGCTTGTTATCCTGTGTTCAGAATTTAAACAATAAAGTTTTTTTACTTTGGAATGAAAAATAAGTTTAACACTTAGAAGGATTTACAGAATTATAAGTAAAAAAAAAAAAAATACCGTAAAATACGGATATAGCGCGCACCGGCGTAAAACATGCACCCATACTTTCAAGCTGCATTTTTTTTAAATTTTTAGGTATATTCGCCTTATAACGTGCACCCTCTATTTCTTACGAAGGAACAAGAAGAGTTCTTGTTCAATGTCGGTATGTTTTTAAACCATTTATTTGAGGTGATATCCCAAGATTTGGAAAAAATAGTATACTTTTAGAATCAGAATCCTTTAATTTCATTAGGTATGTCCTTTCTTTCGAATAAACATATTCCTTATCTCTCTTTTTTTACTTTCGAAACTATCATTTTTTTTATATCTGGCGTATAACGCGCCCCCATAAATTTCTAAGGTCGCTTATATTTGCTTTTTAGACCATATAATATTGAAAATATAAGTGATTTAAAATACGTTTTTCCCTCTGCTTAACATTTCAATCCTCACAGATTGCTCGACACTGCTGTAAAAAAATATTTCCTTTAAAGTAAGTGAAAAATGGAATATATGCTATATATTCTAAAAGAGATCATTTTACATTTTAATATATAAGTTAACACATTTTCTGATTTTGTGAGAAGATTATATTTGATTATAATTTCGGTACTTATATTTTACTGCTATTTTTTATTTATTTAAAGAACATTTTAGTTTTATTTTTTCATATTTCATAATTCGAGTTTATAAGCAAAATTATAACTTCTGAATATCTGTAAGTTAAATGCATAATGAAACAAAATATATTTCTGATAATACAGCGATTTGAATTTTAAAATTACAGTGCTAGAATATGCGATTTTTTTTTCTTTTCTTACTTTATATTGTATATTATGGAAGTTGAAATAGGAAAAATTAAATGAAATGTTTGGATCTCTTTTAAAGGGCATGTTTTACCAAGTCATTTCCTCAGATAAAAGGCAAACTCTTTTGACAATATCTATTCTTAAGAGAAATTTCTATGCTACATTGGACAAAATGAAAATCAAATAATATGGAATCTTATTTATATTACTTGTTTCATCCCTAAATGCGGTATATTTTGTGTGTCATTTGATAAAATAAACACAATTTTTTCATAAATGGAGCACGTACATATGGCTAAAACGTACGTATGGATTTTTGTTCCCTGAAAAATGAGTTAATCTTTTTGAAACATGCAATTTCTTATAAATAATAATTACGTTTAGAAAGTTATGCATTATTATAAGAGTGAGTATATCTTAAAATAATATATTACGGATAATTTATTTATACATAATTTAATTTAAACTACATTTAAGTATTTACATTTGCCAGCAAATTTGTAGACATTTGACAAAATAATACAAACAAATAAATAAATAAAATTTCTGTAATATATCATTACATGCATATTTATAAATAATTTAATAATCTATTATATATTCAAATACATTCATTATTGACAAACATGTTTCTCCTTGAAGTAGTTATGTGGTTTCCATGTCCCACGTATTGAAATTATTGATTGTAAGTAGCATTAGTTTATGCACAGTATTCTAGATTAAATCAGCAATTAATTTTTTTTTCAAAAATCCTGTGCATTAAGCAATTTTTCATCGATTGAAAAGTATTCAAAGGAATCTTGTATTTTATATGCAAGCATCTTATTCGATTTACTCACTAGTCCTAAAAATCCAAATATTTTTGGTACATGACTGTGTGTCTCATAAAATCAACGGGCATGTTTCGGTTCCTCACAAACACATAAGTTTATAAAAGAAGCAACGTCTTCAATTCTTCTGGACCACTCTCTCGATATCGGTTGAGACCAGTTTTAGTTTTATGCAACACTTTTACACCTACTGTGGACAATATCTTTCGGATTTTACGACGTTCTGCGAAGTAGGGCATCACTTTTAGTGTCGCTGAGAGAAAATCTATAGAACCGCAGTATCAATATCGACTTCTCCTAGTCACGAAGAAAGACATAGTCAAAATTATACGGCTGGCGTTCTCCGATAATTAAATGACGTGTTGGCTAACAGGCGCGAAGAAAAGAAAATTTGATGTCAATAATATGTTGATCCCTTTAGGATTTGATGCATTTGACGTAAGTTTGTGATAAACATTTGCCTTGATTCATATGAAAATAGTCCGATTCATAATGTTGTATATGTTTTCGGTTATAAATTCATAACATTGATTTTAATTATAAGTTAACACATTAGTATTTTGAATCTAATATAAATTTGCTGAAATATTTCATACAATATCCACACACACACATGCTATTAATAATAAAAAAAACTCATAATAATGCATTTTCCAAAAATTAAGTACTTGATTTACTGAGAGCATCTATAAAGGTAGAAATACATTATTTTAATCAATGAAAGTCCTTTGTATGATTTCATTCAGTAAAAATGTCTCAATCAATAGTTTAATTATTTTAATAGCTAATATCTTAAGAGCTGTTGGTAATTATGCATCCTAAAGAGTAGAGACATAGATAGAATATGAATAGCATATATTGAAAATAATTTACATTAGCAATTGACCAGTGAGTGTTTATTAATGTTGCATTATAAAGCAACAAGAGGACCATTGGTGGCGAACCTCAAAATTTTCAACAATTCTGAAGTGATGAGGATGACACTTGAGCTGGCATACCTATTCCAAACTTCCACATCACCACAAAAGTAGGTCTACGTACGTATACTCAGATTTAACGTACATCAGCCTCTATATATGATGGCTCCCTTTCGGAACTAGAACTCAGAATCATTAAACGCCGGTAAAGAGAACGTGGTCATAACCATTAGTTTACCGCAGCCACAAAGACATTGACCAATGTTTTCAGGGAAAAGTAATTTAATTTAAATAATCTATATAATATTTAATATGATTTTTAAATTTAAATTTTAAAACAAGTTCTTTTTAGATACTTTAGTGCATACATTAACTTATTTTTTTGTGAAATGACTTATTCATATCCTGATTTTTCAATAAAATATAGAGTGTTCACTATTATATACAAAATCGCCTTTCTTTAAAAAAATTTCCATTGACATACACAACAGAAACTATTCACTGTAAACATTTAAAATTAATAATTCTCTCAGATGCCTAAATTACGGGGAGTAATATGAATATACAAATATGACAGTAGTATAGCAAAAAAAAAAAATTGGTGTGCTTATGAACACACGGCAGAAGTAACAATTCCTGATTTATTCTGGGCAAGAGTATCCACATGTTCGAAAGTACTATATTTCCTTTTACTCATGTAGATGTTAAGTAGTTCACTTTTCCATTCCCATTAACCAGAGATTGATTTATCTTATCCATTTTCTGTAAAGATCAATGCATTCTTATATATTTATATATAAGTATATACGAATAAAATGTCAATTGGTCTAATTATTTGAAATTATTTCTATTTAAATTACTGATGTATATTTTACTTATTTAATATATATGTTTATGTGGCACTTACGTACTATCGCAATGGCAATGTTCATGATAACTCGCCAAGTTTACAACCCTGATTTCCCATGGGTTGTACACACTGAATTTGCAACCATATGTTTTCTTTCATATAATGTCACCAATACCATTGTGGTAATACGTAAGAACTGTTTATCTAACCTATATAACATAATATACTACGTATGGCTAGAAAAATGTATGCCCTCACAGCCATTTACCTCTTTTCTTAAAATCCTCTAAGAAAACAAAAGGAGAGGGTTCATGCTCTTTCCCAAATAATGCTTTTATTTTCTCTTAATCTCTTAGTTGTCATCAGTAATATAAACTAAAATATGAGCAATTTTATAGCCAATTAGCTTCAATAAAGTTTCGGATTTTAATTTGTTTGGCACTTCTTTGTGCTTAAATGATCTTTCTAAATAAAATAAAAATAGATCCCCTGTTTCGTTTCTTATTGGCACAGGTCGAACTATTATTTGTACAACTTTAAGAAGTTTATCTAATGAAGGGATACTTTAAACAGCATAATACGTTGAATTTACACATTCCATTTGTTGCTGCAAGCGTAACCTTTATAACTTGTCTTTGCACAATTATTGTCGCCATGAAGTCTCAGACAAATTCTTTACCTCTTATAAATTCTGAGGTTTTTATAAGTGTTTACGTTAAGCCAACAATTTTAAATGATTTATGTACTGGTTTATCGATTTCTTCTCCTACAGTGAACAAGTCTACTTTTGTAACATTTTTAAATATTATTGATCATAAACAATGTTTTAAGAAAAATTAAACTCATCTTTTCTAACTAATCCTTTATGACTCCTGGTTCTCAACGGAGAGTGGCAACTTGATAACAAAATTTGATATATTATTATAATAACTACCAGAATCCCTCTTCCGATTTCCTACTTAAGGATAATATTTTTTTTTTGAAATTATTTCCGCTAGCACTTCACTTCTCTCGTCCATTCGCTTAAGTTGATTAGAAGTGTGCTGCGAGTCAGTGATATTTAAAGAAAGAAAATAAAATATCACGTAAAAAATGTGCATGAAGTTTTACTCAAAAAATGTGCCTCTAAAAAGTTTTTAATTTAAAACTAAGCTAGAATGAACGGTCCGAGCATGATTTCGAACTAGAACCAATAAAAACTGAATTAGCGTAATGCACCCGAGCCTGGGGCTTCATTTAAATTCACTCATCAGCAAAACACGCCTAATTAAGTTAGCAATTCAAAAAGGTATAAATGTGCAGTTGGGGCTTCAATTGTATGAAATATATTCTTGTGGAAATGTTCTGAGTGGGTGGGTAATTAAGACTGCACGAAAAAAAATTAGCATACTTTAAAAGTGAATGATAGTTGTGTCAAAAAATGCATGAGGTATTCCATTTCAGATTTTTTGGGGAAATTAATATTTCTTTTTTCATTTAGAATTAAAAATGTGTCATGGCTATATGATTTCAGTGATTACTTTTCACCACGGATGTAGTTACCGACTGTATGTACTTAATGATCGATAACAGTGACATCTACGGTAAGTGACGTTTATTCATCTACGGTAAATAAACGGTACTACCAGGCAAGCAACACTGCAAATTTTGATGCTGACGATCTTTGATAGAATACCGATAATAAGCATATTTTCCAACTTAAAGTCTTGATACTAGATGGCTTCATAAATGGATTTTAATAAAATGAGTCCTGATTCCTACTAGTAACAACTGACCACATGATTCAAATATACCAGATCACATCAAGTTATGGACCAAATTGTTATAAAAGAATTCTGCAAGCAAACGGTTCTTTTTCTATGGTAGCGGCTGAGTGAGCTTCCTGCAATTCTCTTCCCCCAGAAAAAATAAATCATAGTACATCCAGAATATAAATATACATCACGTCATTTAGATTGAATAATATGAATATTTTGGAAAGTGCAAACGCATGATTGGACCACTTAGATCTACCTACGTGAATTCTGTTGAATGTATCGAATAGGATTCAAGGATCACTTATTGCATAAAATCCTGTTTGTAATGCTTTCGTAATTATGAAGATCTGTAGGAGTAACATAGGCAGAATATTTCTACAAATGACCAGCGACGTCTTGTTGAGCTCTTGCACTTCACTGGGCAAACAAAGATTACCCCATGACGATATTATCCAATGAATCTTGGTACGTAGAGTATTATAGAGTAATTTGAATAATATTTTTCATATGCTTCTATAGCAACACACATTAATTGTTTTTAAATATATATAAATAAAATGCAAATTTAATATTTAAGCTAAAATATATAAGTGCTTAATAATTTATAATTACTTGAAAAGAAGTAATGTAAAGTTTTTAACTCATAGACTTGTCAACCTCCCGGAGATTAAATTATCAATGCACTATATTTATACATAATAAATTACTCAATTATTGAATTTAAACTACATTGCTATTCAGCATATTATCAATAATAGAAATTAATTAAACATAATCTCCAAAATAAAATTCTTGCCATGTAATTTTATATTTTCTTGATTTTAGTTTGCATTTCAGAATTTCAATAACTCTTTTTTTTAACAAATTATACAAACAAAAAACAATTTCTTAGGCATTTGTTACATTAATTCCTTTACACGATGGATAATACCTTAATCCTTTAGCAGCTTTTTGTTACTAGACATTGGGTTTCAAAATACCACATACTTGCTGTTATTTCCTGTAACGCAGATACATTTGGTTTCTGCGGATTATTTTGTTTAGATGTTTTATCTCTTTTCGTTCTTGTTCAAAGACTTTTAGAAAGATATCAGTAGGTATGTAGTACTTCATGTAACATTTAGGAAAGCTACACTGTCTGAACGGTATTTATTTCTATCACTCCATTCACACACAACTTGCTACATTTACTAAGCTTCTGTAATCCTTTGATAAAACAGGAAGTTGAAGATAGTATGGATAGGCTTTTGTTAGAAAATAACTTCGCAATTTTAAGAAAGTTTATAAAATATAAATGCGTGTGGTTTTGAAAACATGTACAACAGGGTAAATTATAATCATTTTATAATCGCAATTTTTTGTCAAAATCTAAATATAGTACAGATAAGTAAAGTTTATTAAAACCAAAAGAAAAAGCCTAAAGTGTATTTATTTTGATAATATTAACTGAAAACAAAACCATATAATTTTAATATACATAGTCATTTTTTAAAATTATTTTGCTTACATTTTATCTTTATAGTATAAAATTAGAAGCATTGTTTATACTAAATAGTATTTCAAAAAATATGAATTTTCAGCTCTGTATAGCAATTAACGAAATGCAAACAAATCGAAATGTCACAAAATATGATATTGTATAGAAACATTTACTTAGATAAAATTACTTAACCATTAGTACTAAATTATTATGGAAATAAATTTAGTTAACCTGAAGACAAATTTTTTACTTGAACTATGTTTTTATTTTTATGCAAATGTGTTAAAAAATGATTAAACTACCAAATAAAACACCATAGCTTATGATAAGATTTTTCTTAATTTGATATATTTATTACTGCTATGTAATGATGCACGTGAGTTATTATTAAATATTTGTTTCATACTATAATTACTTGTAGCTCAAGTCCAGTGTTATGAGTAATCCATGAATGTAAATTAAACCACACATTTATAATAGTTTTATTTAAAATATACACAATTTATAAGTAACAGTCTTATTTGTACAATCCTCAGTATAAGAAAACGTTGCATCCTAAAGGAGTTAAGCAAAGGGTAATGAACCTGTGTACGTGCGCAACTCGCAAAAAATATTTTCAAGCTATTAAGGTTTGGTAGCTAATCACTAGTAGCCGAAACTGCTGCAAATTACAACATAATACCAGGATGATGCCTAAAAGAGGGGGCATTCATATATATAATATATGAATATAACTCCAGTGCAGTTGTAATTCCGTTGATTTACTTAGACTCTACCAATGCCTCACTGAGAGAACAGTGTGAACAGATGTCACCATTTGCGACAAGATGTGATACTGGACAGAAGGAGGCAGGGGAGTCCAAGTGAATGACTACTTACGATTGATTACTAGAAGTTTGGTTCGGAGTGATGCTATTATGATAATCTGATGATCAGGCTTCGCCCCCGTCTATGCATCCTACTGATCTAACTCCCCAATTTGATTTTGTATAGCAAACAATTCAGGTGGAGGTCTTCCGACAACCCAGCAGATCAATGCTTAGTTGAAAAACAGCTTATATTAAGGCAAGCGGTGGTCCAAAGCCTTTTACTGCTGTACTTGCATTTTCTGAATTACCTAATCAGTTCCTATTATATTGCTAGTATATCCTTTTTGAACATATTTAACATTTTCTTTCCATTCTGGTAACTCTTTAATGCTTTGTTTTTATGGTGATAAGTTTACTGTTAAAATAACTTTTTATTAATGGATCAGAAAACTTCTCGAATATTACTCATTTTTATGAGATGCATATTTATTTATATCTATTTATTCATATTTAGAATTATAAAACCTATATACTTAAAAATATCATTTGTTAACAATAGTTTTTGGATTGATGACTAAATTTAAATAAAGAAAATCAAGGAGCCAAAAATACCATTTAAAAAAGCCATTTTTGGGGAAGTTACATCTACTCATCTGTAAATAATGAATGGGTACCACATTCTACTACTTTCAAAGTTGTAATTTTGCAGAAATACATACAAAAACAACAGCATAAGACATCAACATGCCCTTATTTTACATGTGTTTTGATTTAGAATAAAAAATGTACAATAGGTTTTAGTTGAGAAACACTCGTTGAATAGATGTAATATTGTATTATAATTTTTTTTCTAAAAAATCATCAGTACTTATGTTTGTGCTATATTAGAGCATAGCATCTTCTATTTCTCCTGATTTACTGAGAGTTCATGTTTGCATCTTAAAATATACAGCAAGCTGAAACTATACATGACAAAAATCTATATTTTGTTATTAAAGTATAACACTGTTTGAATTAATAATACAAGTTACATTTTTTTTGTATAAATACTTAGAGAGGGCTTATAGCACACAATGACTTGTAAATGCAAAATAATCCATATCTTATCAAATTATTTTAGGCAACCTATAACTTCAAGCAACTTTGCTGAATACCGTATTAGACAGATGCAACAAAAACACTTATGGAAGTGAATGTGAGGTAAAATGGGAAAAAAAATCCTACATGAAATAAAATTCTTATACAACAAACGAGGTTTATAACATTCAAATTTTATTACGATTTTTACTGGCAAATAAAGCTATTATAATACACATTAATTATAAAACTATTAGGATACACACACACTTTAATTTATATTAGCTACATTAAGTTCTCGGAAAGTAAAAAAATACTGATTTTAAATTTCAAGCCCATAACTTGTTGTTATGGGCATCCATAGGTTGACATGTAATATAATAAGTGATTTTAATTAGACAAATTTGATGCCCATAATTTGTCATGTATCCTCATTTCCAATCAAAATATTATTTGGAAATTTATAGCTGTAAAATATTTTCTTATGCCAACATATTCAAATTATTAAAAATATATATACTTAAGTAATCTCTAGATTCTCCATACAATTGAATAGTCTTAACAATGGGAAAAAGATGTTTTATATGTTTATACTGCATTCCAGAAGAATTTCTTAGGACAAATTTATAATTTTAACGAAATTTTCAATTATTATTTGACTTCTTGCTCCTAATATTAGAACTCATTTATAGTTTATTATTTTTCAAAAACTTAGGTTTATACTTGATTTATGTATATATTTGAAAAAAAAAATCACACATCTGCAATATTGAATATATTTTTGAAAAAAAAAAGGCCAGCACAAAATTGAAAAAAATAGATGTAAAAGTAAATTGTAAAGCATCATCTAATAAAATAAACTACATGCATTTTAGTGGAAATTTATAGTTTATTTTTCACATAGTTCATTTTTAAAAAAAGATCGCTGATTTTTTATAAGAAATTTTATAGAAATTTCTTAAATATATATATATATATATATATATATATATATATATATAAAATGATTGTATTCA
Source organism: Trichonephila clavata (assembly GCA_019973975.1). Classification (NCBI taxonomy): domain Eukaryota; kingdom Metazoa; phylum Arthropoda; class Arachnida; order Araneae; family Nephilidae; genus Trichonephila; species Trichonephila clavata. The sequence continues at coordinate 125,292 of BMAO01023544.1, forward strand.
TATTTTTGAATATAAAGAAGCACTGAAGTTCCACTTATTTTCTATTAAAAGCTGAATACTATGCAATACATTTAAGAACATGAAAAAAAAATGAAATTTAAAAAAAAATACAACTTTAGTAACTGTAAGCCATGTATTTATTATTATCCATTTTATATTATACTGTGCGATAAAATTACTCCACAACTTTCAATCAAATCTTAGTCAATTTGGTTATGTAAGTTGTCACCATGAAACCATAAGAAAAGTAATTAAATTCTTTGAATGAATTAAAATATTTAAATGTGTTTTCTGTAGAATATCAACAATGCCTACAATAAGATGTTTATACCTATACCGTTTTCAAGCTATAAATTTTATTCAGCACTTATTTTCTTATAGTTTCAAGTGAAGAACATTAGCTGCATCCCTTAATCGATTTTTTATGACTAAAATGTGCTTTATTGAAATTATCAACACTAAAAACAACAACATGTTAAAAAATTTCATTTACTTAAAAAAAAAAAATCTGAATTTTTTATGGGCAATGTGAAGCTATAGGTGGAGTGTTACACTTTTTAAATTTTATTTAAAACTTTAGTGTTACATTTAATAATAAAAACCATATCAAGAGTAGGAAGAATAGTTAGAAAAACTTTTTAATTAATCAAGCATAAAAAATTCTCAAAGCCCATATAGATGTTGAAGTTATTTTTGTTTTTCTGATAGAAAAATATTTTCGATAGAATATCCAATTTTGACTTTAAAAAGTTAAAGTTATTTTTAAAAATAAAAACCATTCCAAGTGTACAAAAAATAGTTTGAACAAATTTTTAATTAAGCAAACATAAAAAATTCTTAAAGCACATATAGGTGTTAGTTATTTTTATTTTTCTGACTGAAAAATATTTTTGATAGAACATCCAATTTTGACTTTAAAAGTTAAAGTGAATGTTATCTAAGAAATAGTATTATTGTTCGTCATCATATTCTATTTCCACATTAATACTTTTTTATTTCAGTAACGATATAATTAAAAGCTGTCTTAAAAAATAAACATTATAGCAAGTAAAAAATTTCTAGAATAAACACATAAAAAACATGACATGTATCCATAAAAATAAATTAAAAATCTCTAAGGGTACTTGATTCCTGAAGGGGAAGATGATTACTTTAGAGAATTCATCACACCTTTTTATAGAGAAAGTTTAATTTTTAACAATGTATAAATGTGCTAAGATATTTTGATTGTATACAATTTGTTACTAATAACTAATTTTCTTTCAAAACAGCCAAGAATTTAATTAATTTAGGAAAAAAAATCAATGGTTTTTTTAGAGAAAGAAATATCCTTTAGATTATAATGCTAACATATGTGATGCATTATTTATCATCAAGTATTATTAATACATCATGTTAAATATCTCTCAACGCATTACTGAACACATGGTGTTGAGATTAAAAGGAAATATTTTATCTTTGCTTAAGGAAAACAACAAGTAAAATGAAAAATAATTGTTTCATCTTCATCTTAAAACTTTTTCCCAAATTGACACACATTTTGTATTAAGGTAATATGTAATTCAAAAAAAAATTATATTTTTAAAACAAATTCTGCGTGATATAATTATTTTTATCAAATGAATCTTTTAAGCAATTAAACATGTAACAAAGATTCTTTGGCATGGAAATAAATAATCTTAATTTGAGAAAGTTTTGAAAGTTAATAATTACTGATAGTTAAAATAAAAAAAGTAGATTTAAGTTTTTATTTATTTTTATTATTATCTATTCAACATGAATTCAATACTCATCAATAAATTTTAGAAATAAAATGCATATAAACATGATTAAAAAACAAACGTTATTGACAAAGCGTAGATATGCAAAATTGGAATTTTTTATGCATTAAATTCAAATAGTTTCATATATATTCTTACATGCGTAATATGTCAATTAAAAATTTGTAATCTGCTTGCATATTACATGATGGAATTAATTTTAGAAGAAACAAAACGTGTAATGAAGAGAAAATGCTCAAAATATTATAAAACACGTACATTAAGGTATGTTGAGGAACATAAAGTAAGGTAATAAGGGGATATGTAAACCATTTTACGAAATGTCCTACAAGTATATTGAAACAAAGTGTAAATAAATCCAAGATTTGAAATTGTGTCTTTTTTCAATTTCACTTACTTACTTTCATTTTCATAATCTTAATTAATTTTAACTGAAATCTGTAAATGATCTGATGTTTTCTTAATTTAAAAGGTAGTTCTCATTTATCTTGTTTGTAATATTTTAATTAAAATAGCTTGTGAAATATTGTGGAATTGATAAGCATTTTCTCTGATTTGATAGACATAAACTACAGTACACATAAGCAAGACTAAATAATAATGTCATGCGAAATGTTTCTTGCGCAATTGCTAAATATGTACATTCTTTATGGAAATACAGCAGTTGCAGAGTCTTATCTTCCTCTGAATTGCTATTTCGATAAAATGTATCATCGGGACTAAGAGGCCAATGTGAAAAAAATTGTGATTGTCTGATATTGAAGAAATTTATGTTTTTTTTTACTGCAACCTACAATTTGAAAGCTTTCCTGGGGCGTAAAGGACATATATGAAAGAAGAAAAAGTAATAGTGTGCATATTTACCTGAGGGGATAAAGATAAATTACAGCTTGTAATTTCTTCCCAAATTTCTATCTATTGGATTATAAAAAAAGAAACCTAAACTATATATCAAGGAACATTGTGCATTATTCCATTATAATTTCCTACCACGAGAAGTAGAAAAGCATAGTCTCCATATTTCATTTTAAATGGTGATTGTTTAATAACGTGCGCGCATCATAAGTTCTAGGTAATCTTCCTTTTATTTATGCAATGTGGTTTCCAAAACTATGGAAAACGAAGAAAAGCAAAGATAATTAGGTGTATTTTTATGTTACAATTCATGTTTATTCTACAATATAATTAACTTGGTAGCAATAAATTCATTTGCGCTAGATTGTATTCTTACAATCCAGATAAACTCTAAAAATCGCGTATTTTATTAATTATAGAAAACCCATGATTGAAACTCCCAGAAATATTTTATTTAATGACATATATCCAAAACACTAAATAAGAAATTGGTAATCAGAGAAGCTGTAAACAACATATAGTACCAGGATATATAATAGACGGAGATGTAAAGAACATGCTCGATTATGCTGCTTTTCTTATTTATTATACGTGTGCAAATTTGTAATGGAAGTCTTGTTTGTAATAAAGAAATAAATAGATTAATGAAGGTTGGCTTAAATAATTCGTAATTAAATGCTTATGTTACGACCCCACATCTTGAATTCTTGACACTACTCTTATACAAACAAAATGATGCTATTATGTGTTATCTCAGAATATGAACACAGAAATAAATTAAATAAATTTTAAAAACAAATATATTTTTATGCCTTAAATAAAAAATTAACCAAAAGGGTCTAAAAGACCTATACAACCAAAATAAATTTATTACAGCTTGGTTTTAAGGTTAAAATATTATTTTAAATAAAAAAATCAGCATTCAGTTTCTGATCATAGTGTTTCATCTCTTGTTTTTTTACTTTATTCAAATCTCCAGTAAGTATACGTAGTTAAAGTTTTTTTTTTAATTACATTCCATAAACTAATGCAAAATATCTACACTATTAAAATCCGAAGGTAAACAAACGTATGTACCTATCTATGTATGTATGTATATATCTATCTATGTGCGTCTACCTTCTCACGAACCGCACCGCGCAGAAAGTCGCCGAAGGTACCAAAAGATCAGGAATTTTCCGGGGAAGCCGTATTGCCCATTTATATTCCGATATTGCAATTAGTTGAAAAGCTATTATTTAAAAACCTCCGAAAAAAGCGGTTTTTTTCGTGCAAACTTTGTTTTGTCTCCATTGTTGCAGCAATGTTATTGTTACAACAGTGACAAAAGCAGGCGTCGAAAATCGGTTATCAGCCAAACTTGCAATTTCATGACGTTGCTCTGTTGTCTGTATTAACTTACTATGTTTAAAAATAAATGCTTTTAACGTGAAACTAGCTTGAAATATAGTATTAAAATCTCAAATTCTAAGATGTCTTACATTGTTTTACAAATTTCTCTGCATTTCTTGGATTTAAATTTTTAAAAAAGGAAGTTATGACTATTTTAAAAATAGATTGGTAAATTGTATATACATTTCTGGACGCTTCCAAGTAAGACTTAGATGGAATATTGTAAAACTTCTTTAAAAAATTTATGGAATTTCATAATTTTGAATTTTTTTTTATATTTCTGCACATAAAATATTTAAAAAGCACTTTTCCGTTTCAAGGAGCCAGAAAAATGCAACGAAAAAAACTGCTTAAGTCACCAAATGCCAGTAATAATTCATTGTGATAAACCTACCACAGAATTGACCAGTTTGAAGGCCTGTGGAGCCTGTGCAGAAAGAAACAACTTTCTGATGCATCACAGCTCATAGTTTTCTTTATTTTTAAACAAGCGTTTTAGATTGAAATACTTAAAGAATATAAGAAAATGCTAAAATATTTCCTTCAGATACAATTATTTTCTATTTAATCTTTCTTTATACAGTGAATACAAACAAATGTCTAGATTTTCTCTCCCATACTTATTTTTATAGCTACATATTTTTTATCAAATAATCAAGCATCCAGAAATAAGCAGTCCTTTTCCTTCATTATTCAATAAAAATGGATATGAATTAATATTTTTTAAATAACTAAATCAGTGTTGTTTTCTATTAACTGTTTAATAATTGGTATTTAATTATTATACATTGTCTGTTTTCTTGTGTGTATAAAGCTAGATTACTTTTATAAATTACAAATCAAAAATAGAAATTTAAATAAAGATCTTATCACTTGGAAAAAAAGTAGAGAAAAAGAGTTTCATACTCTTGAAAAGGCCCGTTTAACACCGGGCTAACCTGAGGGAAAAGAAACCTGTCTGTAAAGGGAAAAAAAATTGAAGACATTTCGGAAAAAATAATTTTAATGACATAAGTATAGATATTCCTCACACACACACATCACGCATACACCATCTCCCAGAAGTGCTGGCATCGAGATGGAAAAAGGAAATTTCCATTGGAATAAAGATATGCTGTTGTAAAAAGCCCGTGCAATGCCAGACTAAATGGAAGGGAAGCAAATCCACCTGACAAGACGAAGACGTGGAAAAAATTTCAAAAAACGGAATTTTAATGACAAAATATAGAAAAATCACACACAAGCAAGGAAGTAATCACATCGAGAGGGAACAGTGAAATTCCCATTGGCAAAACGTTATGCATTCGAAAAAGACCTCGCAGCGTCGGGCCATGCAGCCATAACATATGCAACAATGTCATAAGTTGGCGCTGAAAATTGATTTCAGCCAAAGAGAAATTTTATGACGTAGATGTTTTTATTTAATTCATTCACAGATTTAGAAATAGATTCTTTTAACATGTGATTAACGTGAAATCTGTCCTTGACATCATAGTTTTACTATTACATATGTTGGCGTCAAAATCCGGTTTTCAATCAAACTGGAATTTTATGACTGATTCATTCACTTTGATTAAAAATAAATGATTTTAATAAGTGATTTATTTGAAATGTTTTTTTATTAAAAACACAATTCCTAGAACGGAAAATATCTATGGATTTACTTAATTTAAATTCCGAAAAGAGATAAAACTATCTTTTAAGCAGATTGGTACATGTTTTACCTTTTACAATGCTTCCAAGTTAATTTGAAACGGAGTATTGTATAAATTTTTTAAACATTCACAACATTTTGAAAATTTCTGTATCTTAGCCGTTCTGATACGTAAAACTGTTTTTTAAAAAAAGGTAGTTTTCTTTTCGGGAAACCGTAATAATACAACGAGAACAATTGTCAAAATCGCCACCTGCTGATAATAATTAATGGTGGTAAACCTACCATAGAATACAAGAATTTGAGGGCTTATGTGTGGAAAACAACTTTCGGAGAGTTCGTAGGCAAACATATTCCTTGTGTACGTGAAAAACAGAATAGCAAAAAAATTACACACAAAATCCAGTGCAAAGCTAGGTCATGCAGCTATTTATGGATGTAAATTAATATTTAAAAAAAAAAAAAACTAAAATAGTTTTTCTATAATTTATTGCTAAATTATTTATTTTTAAAAAATCGTAAAATGGCTGCTTTCTATTGGAGAAAATGAGATTAAAATTGTAAATTGTTAACAGAAAAAAGAAATTTGATTTAATACCTGAGGAAAATAAGGAAAAAGTGTTTTATACTCGTAAAAGCCTGTACAACACCGAGCTAAAAGAGGGGGGAAATATTCCTAACAAGGAAAAAAGTGGAAAAAATATCGGAAAAAAGTGAATGTTAATGACATAAATAAAGAAATCCCTATCTTAAAATACTGGCGTCCAGAGAGAAAGGGAAAATTTCCATGGGGATAAAGTGATGAACACGGTAAGAGCTACACCGAAAGGCTAATCGGATAGGAAACAGACCCATCCGATGGAGCAAAGAGGTTGAAAAAATTTCAAAATATGGTATTTTTATGATATATTAAAATGGAAGTCACAAACACACCAGGAAGAGTGATTGCACCGAGATAGGATGGGGAAATGTTAAGAGGCAATAATATTTATACACTTGAAAAAGCCCGTGCAACGCTGGACCATGCAGCTAGTATATATATTAATGCAATAATAAAATTATTATTATTACATTAATTAATTTTTTTCAAAATTTACAAAGGAAAAATGAAATAAATATAAAAAAATAAAGTCAGTTTTTTTGTTTGATGTTTGCTGCAAATTGATTTTAAGTCGGGTTCCAATTTAGATAACTTTAGTCCCGAGTGTCCATTTTTGTTGTATACAGGGCATTTCTCCTTTAGAGCAGCATATTATTTTTGACACTAAATCCATTTTCAGTTAAATATGTAGATTATAATATAGTAATAGTTCTATTTCACATTTGATTGCATTTGGATAATTGTGATTTTAGTTTCTTCACAAAGTCATTCCACCACCCCTTTTACATTATAAAATAGTTTAATTCACACATACTTTTGCAAATTTGTATGTTATTGATACTGTAAATATAAAACATGAGGAAAGTCTAATGACATTGGCTGAGGCATTCATTTTGGGAAATTATTTTCTTGTGAATCAGAAAATATTTCTTTTAAATCAACTGAGAAAAAATTTAGATGATCGACAATAACATTTAGAGCTGTTTCACTTAATTCACATTTTTGGAGCCTATAAAATCTTTCAAAATTTTAGTTGCAAATATATTTTTGATATTCAATAAAAGTAATAAAACCAAATGTCTTTGAGTTTGCATCGATAGAAGTTTCACTTATTATTTGAAGTTGTTTATTTAATATTTTAATTTTTCATAAGTATCAGTTTAATAACTTAGAAATGCCTTACCATCGACCATTAACGACTTTTTCACACTCACACATTTAAGGTTTTTTCACATAAAAAAACGCTAAGAGTATCAAACAGTTCCAGAAACCTTTTTGAGGAGTTCCCTTTCCAGAGGCATTTTACTTCAGAGTGAAGTATACGTACGAGGGCCGCTCTGAAACTTTTGAGATACACTTAGATTTTTACAGTTATATTTCCAAAATTTTAGGAGAGCTTTAGGTAGTTTCCTCCAGCATTTATACACCTTTGTAGACGGATTTTCTACCAATTAAATACACCAAACCATTCATTTCTTGGAATTGATGAAACAAATGCATTTATAGTCACATCAATCTGTTCTTCTGAATGAAAACGACGGCCACGTAAGTTCTTTTTTAGATTAAAAAATAATCAAAAGTCACACATGGCTAGATCTAGGAAATAAGGAGGATATTCTTTCATTTTAATTTATTTTCCTTAAGAAACTCAACTGTTAGTGTGGCTGTATGGAAACATGCATTGTAATGGTGAAGCATTAGTCCCCTAAGATTTACTTCTTGGAGAATTTCAGGAAGACATTTAGTGGTATATCTGTTTGCTTTTGCTGTTTTCTGTTCTTCCAACTTGATGACTTTAACAAATCCCGTACTTCTGAATAAACTAGATTACATTACATTTGCTCATTGTCTTTCACCATTGTCGGCGTGGGATCATTCTCAAACACCCATACTTTGATTTTTCGACGTTTTGGAAGGTCCAAAATTGGTATGCACGTTTAATCAGAATGTTAGATACGATGAGATAGCAACCATCATTTAACAATTTAAAGATTTCTTTACTGATTCTGACACACTTTTCTTTTTAGTGCTCAGTAAGATTACGGGGAACGCAAATGCAAACTACTTTTTTCACATGTAATTCGTCATAAATAATTTTGTGTACGGTTGCGGATCCGATGTTAACTTCCTTCTGTATCCTTCTTATCATCCTTTTACATTTCTCGTATGACAGACACATTATCCGGAATTACTGCCAACCATGGTCTTCCTGTCTGTTGTTCATCCTGAAGAGAATTTTGACCACTATAAAATTCTTTAAATCATCTCAATTTAGTACCTAAAATGGAGATTCATCACAAAATGCAAAATCAAAGGAAATCATAGCACGATAATGTTCTCGCATCAACTCAATTTTCTCTTCTATCTAAAGTTTATTCTACACTAAATAGCTTGATGCAAGTCACTAAAAAAAACATCTAATGTGTTAAAATTCTTTGTATTTTCAAATTAAATTGATAATTTTTTTATAGCTTTTTTTTAAAAAAAATGATGTTTGCCTTGAATTTTAAGGCTATATACTGATCGATATAAGTATCTTTTTTTCCCAAATTGAAAAAATCACAATTGAATTTCTCCATAAAATTATAAAGTTTTCTTTAATTGTATTTAAAAATGTTTTTTTCAATGTTTTAAAAGCGTGTGTAAGTTCAAAAGGGAGCATTTATTATGCTAAATAAAATTAATTTCGTAAATTTTATCAATTTTGTTCTTCAGAATCATGCGCGAGGAAAAATACTAATTATTTTTGTTTCATATTTTTTTTTAAATTGTCCAATTTTTATATACTTATAACTTTTTAATTGTTGTATTCAAATTCTCTGAAATTCTAAAGCATAATTTACATATAAGACATACTCATGTGGTAAAAATGTCAAATTATTATTTTGTTTTATTGCTAAGTTACGTTTTAAGAAAAGGATGTTTTTTCGAGTGCACGGGTAACTGCTAAGGTTCCTGAAACCCCTTAAGAAATACTAATATTGATGGTTTGATTCAATTCTTCCCTGTAGTATGACGTTTTCCATATTTAGCGATTCTTAGTGACATAAGATAATAAGCCTCAGTACACATGACACTAACAGTTGGATTATGAACAGTAAATAGAAATTTTAAGGTTACTCTTTTTTTCAAACTTCTATCTTAAAGTTTGAATGTAATTCGAATATTGCCCAAAATCAGTCAAAATGACTGCATTCTGAAAGAATAACTAATAAATTAAGAAATTTGTTTAAAATTATTTTTTAATATTTTTTAGTATTATTTACAGTCATATATGAAGTTATTAGTAAATATCAACAGCAAAAAAATACATCACATTGGGAAAAAATATTTTTAAAAAATCTCAGAAATTGCGCCATTATATACGTAGTTGTTTTACTAATGGAAATTAAAAAGCAGTCAAAATGACCTCTTGGGCAATCCAGTGTTAAAGTATCTGACTTCGCTAAAATTTTGAATTTTCACAAAATTTAAACAAAATCACAATTTGTTTATGATTTCATTTTAAAACATATCTTATTTTAGCATTATAAAAATACCAAGTTTGTTATTTTCCAATCATTAGAACAAATTCTACAAGTAATTAAGTAAAAACAGAAGCTATTACTTTAGGCAAGATGTTAACGCGCTTTACTCAAAATGTGTTTTTTCAAAAATGCTCTAACGGGATAGTGATCTTAAAAAAAAGTTTTGAAAATAATTAAGTAATATTTTTTGTGTATATTCTGTACATAAAAGTAGATTTCTTTTAATCTTAAGATTTATCGATCACTTCTTTATTACAAAATTTTCAGCCTCTTATGTTTATATAATCGATGTTGTTTTAATCAATTTCACATAATAACTAAGATAAAGCGCTCCAGTTTTTATAAAATTAAGATATCCCTTATCCTGAAGGTCATTTCAAAAATGAATAACATAGCAACACATCAGAACTGAAAAACTGAAAATTTGTTCATAAACTTTTGGTGCAAGTTGGAAGCAATTGAGATACAAAAGGAATTTCCCTTTTTTTAAATAGCGAAGTATGAAATAGACTAAAACAATTTAAAAAGAGTGAAATGGAGTAACGAATAAAAAGTAAAAATAATTCTTCAGAAAATAAATAAAGGAAATCAATACATAATTTTGATGAAGAACACAGGAATATTCAAAATGGTTCTTTAAGAGTTTTAATTAAATAAACAATGATCAACATAACATGTTCACAATTGCCGTTATTTCATAAAAACTTCCACAGGGATTTATAAAAATTATTAGAGAATATCGTACAGTGATCTGTGCAATCATAAAAATAATATAAAATATTTTTTAAGCATTTTATTTAGTACGGTAAAAAACATGAGTAATTATATATTGGTAATTATAAACTTTCTTGAATAAATAATGATTGTAAGCAATCCAACTGTATAAGAAAATTGGGTCACCTGGGGGGCGCAGTTGGTTAGGAACGGGTGTCATACGCCCAAGTTTGCGGGTTTGACCTCGGCTGAAGTCTGTGGAATAAATCAAATTTGTCAGAATCTATGCCATAAGATTATCTGGCATGTTAAAGATCCTTATAGTGCCTGTTTGGCTTAGGGTTAATCAGTGAAATTAAGATTCTTAGTACAATTTCGCATCGACAGAGGTCATGTCCCCCCCCCCTCTGCGAAAGAAACTGCGTTTAAAAATAACATTGAATCAATTGGTGTATAGCTATTTGGTGCCTTTTTAAAAAGTTATATCAGACTCCGGGGAATGCACTACATCTGCAACGGTAAATATAAACAAACAATGGATAGTCCCATTTGGAAACAAAAATATGAAATCCTTGGATTACTGTGAATTTGTGTACACTTTCTTAAAGTATCAAGTTTTTAGGCATTGGTTTTTTGTAAACGTTAAGAAAAAACAATTTTTTTCCTCCATTGTAAAACAGATTTTATACAGATGCATGTTCTAAAAGATTTTCGAAAAGAAAGGATGAGGCTTTAGTAGTTTTGTGCTCATGGTCAAAAGCCCAATCGTCAGTTCGATAACTGGCGTCTGTTAAGACCGGTCGTGTAAAGGGTCGTATTAAATAGGACGAAGTTCAATACATTTTTTTTTTCTTTCTTTTTCTGACTTTAAATATTTCATAAAGAGTAAAAAACTAAAATTGACGTTTAAACTCTTTTTATTTATTAAATTAACGGGCTGAAAACATTTTTATGATTCAAAATGAATGATTAATTAAAAGTGCATAGTATTTATAAGATATAACGAAACTGTATATCCAATTTGCAAAGAATTTCTTAAATTAAAATACTACCAAACAAATGTTATATGTAAAAAAAAAATGATTTTTTTTTTATTTTTATTTTTAATAGATGTATGGTTTCCTGAAAAAATAATTTTTAAACAATGCAATCTTGATGGTTAAAAGAAAATTGTTCGGAAAAATAGCTGTTACGCAAAGAAAATAATTTTTAAAAAAAATCATTATTTTTCCCAAATTCGTATTGCTTTGAAAGAATAATTTTTTCACCGGTTATACTTAGCATTTCAAATAGAAAGTTTTTTGAAGTTCTAAGAACTTGTGAACATAATATTAAAAAAAAAGAAAAGAAGAAATGCACCCGCGATTACAAGAAAGAATAAGAGAAACAATCTTCTTCGTGGAAAAAACACGTAAAAAACATAAAATATATTTTTAAAAAAATGCCAGTCTTCAGTCTCACAGCTAATGAGAAGCTTCAAGGGAAAAATACTTAAAAATGAGAGAATATTTCTTTTACTATGAATTTACATTTTATTCTAGCTACCACAGCCATGAGTCATGTACACGTAAAAAAATAGAAATTTTCTTATCTAGAAAATGCAATTAGGCCAGCTCCTAAAGTCCAAAAAATGTATCAAAAATTCTGGATGTATTTCTTATTAACTTCCAAGAAGTTTTAGTGTGAAACATTTGACAGAATTTTTGTTTTTATTTTAGGTAAGAGTATTATTTAAGCCATCTTCTGTTTCTTGGTTCATAATTATTTTTTGTTCTTTTACAGTAATTAAAGGGTTTAAAAACCTTTTATAGTAGTTGAGTTTGAAATGATCCTATTTGTTTTATGATATGCTGCTATTAATGAAGAAATATTTGAAGTTTTATTTTGTCCATATTAAATACGACAGGGATAAAAAACTGAATCTTCCACCTTTTCTCAAATTGGAAACTATTATTATGTTGTTTAAAAGGTAGATTAGTCATGCCGAGTATTATTTACATTGACAAAACAATTTAACGTCTATTTTTTGTTCATAAAGAAGTAAACTACTTATTTATTTTAAAATCATTCTGTGAAATAATAAATTTATTAGCTTGAATTGCAAAACTGTATAATACTATAAATATTACACAGTCATAGGAAGCAAATTGTAAATCTTTTTTTTAATTCCAAGATAATCTTATCAAACTTATTTTCTCATTATATCTTATTAGATTTTTTATTTGTTTTAAAGAGTGAGTACCAACAATTATCATTCAAACTTTTTTTGAAAGCAGGTGAATAATAAATTTAAAAAAAAACTCTTCAGAAACATAAAACTTAAAGAAACTAAATTACAAAAAGTAGCTTTGAAAAATAATGAAGCAAAATGTAGCTGCATTAAAATGGCATTTGAAGAGATCTGATGTAGCTATAATCTTCAGATAGTTTCTTCTCATTAATTGTTATCAAATACATATAAATTATTTAGATACACATTTTATAAAACTTGTAATCAATGGCACTATGTATACTCATTGGAAAAACATGTTCTACCGAGATTAACAAATTGGAAAAAGTTAAATTCAGTAAAGAGCATTGCTTCACAAAGTCGATAGTATGCTGCCATATAAAAAAATTATGTAAAGTATTAACTTATGTTAATGAATTTATCTTTCAAACTGATAAATATTGACTAAATGGCAAGACAAAGTTATGCCTTTATTTTGTATGCATTTACATTTTATATAAGCAGTATAAAATAAAGGAAAATGATAAAGTTAATAATAATATTAAAGCCGAATCTTTTTTGGAAAAAAATTCATAGGATACCAAAATAAATATAGGTATATTGATTGGAAATATGTATTAATATACAGTTTAACAATGATTTGAGAAAAAGTAAGCAATTGTTAGATGCATACTGTATGTTAGCTGTAGATTTGAATGCAATAGATCCTTTTCACGCACACGTACCTAATCACTTGCTGTACACCTGTTCCTTTTCCTAAAAAAATCGTCTGCTGATTAGAATCTGCAAAATGTTTTAGAATAATTGAAAAATTCGCTTTTCAAATGTTTGCTACATTTTCAATTACAAGATTATAAAAAATATAAATTTAATTACATATATTTCCACCAATACTTTTCAAAATCCTTTCTTTTAATATTTTCTTATCAAAATTAAAATTACATTGCGGTAAATAAACTATCAGTTCTACTACTGCTCTTTGTTGGACAATGATGTTTATAATGAATAATTTATTAAATATGTTTTATATGAATTTAAAATCAATTGTTTACTTTTTTTTTTTTGTGGAAAATGAAACAATTTGTCAAATTTTTACTAATCAACCATTATTAATTTTAATTCATGTTTCATGAAGATCTTTTTTGTAACTAAATATTTTGAGAAAATAAATGTTTTTAGCAGATAAAATCTAAGAACAAATTCCTGAAAAAAAGCATTCGGATGTAAGTCAATACAGTAAAATTTTAAAAGATAAGTCTCTCGATATTGGAATGATAAAGCCAACCATTTCAAATCCTTCTGTTTAAATCTTAATTACATCAAACAAGTGAATACTAATAGAAGCATTAAAAGAGATTTATTTTGACGTTTAAAAAACCACACAATTGTGGAATACATATTATTTTTCATAGTTTCAATACGAATCTTCAATAGGGATTGTCCTAAAGCTCATAATGATAACTAACGTAGATAAAACGTTGAAAAGATGCTAAATTAGATTTAATATGTTAGGTATTAAAGTATATATATATATATAAAGTTTCTTTAATTTTAAATGAAAGAAATATTGAGCTTTGAGCTGCAGATAAACGAGGTAGGCCACTGCACAACAAGTTTGACAGTATACATCGGTCCTCAGAATGCTGTTTATATATCTAACTAATGGGGATTAAAGATAAACAAAATGTGTCGAATATCGAACGATACAAAGATATACGTTTTTCATTTTAAATATTTGTTATCGATATTTTTTTAAAACCTAAGGTTTAGACTTAATTAATTACCTAAAATCATTTTATAATATGATAATATACGATCTAATTAATGTTCGTATTGATATCCATGATCTAACAATTTTAGTAACCAATACATGCTTATTTATTAATACTCATTTTATGAAACATTTTAGTGCTGATTTGTATAGTTTTTAACTCATATATCATTTCTCTTTTTGAACGATATGTCATTTTTATTGCGTTGGGTCAGTGTTCGATATGTAGAGCAAATAATCATTTAGAAATATAACAAACATTTTATTAATTCTAAAACGTAAGAAACAAGAACACATATTTACACGTAAGAATGCTCCATAAAATTCTTGCAATTTAAAATCTAAATCAAGCAATAAAAATAAAACCTGTTTCTGTTAAGAGGGTCAGACATATAAATTTTCTAAAAAATATGGATTTTTACTTTTTATATTTTTTAAAAGTTTAAATATTCTGTTTAAAATCATATATGGTATGAGAAAATACCATAATTAGAAGTATTTTTATTAATTTTTTTAATGAAGCTACTCCTTGACTCGCATCAAATGAGCTCTGCAAGGAGCACCTGTGTTTTCCCTTGCATAAAGTTTTGATGAGCGTGAATTCAATGATGTTCATGTAGAAAAATTAAAGTTCATTGGGTTTATCCAAAAGTGTATGGGTACACGTCTTTTGGATCTTAAAAGTGAAACAGAAAAAAAAAAGTTAGGTGATGGAAAAAGTCTAAGAGGGGGGGGGGTCGTAACCGATTCAATGGCATTTTATATAAAAAAAATCAAAGATATTATGGTATGGCTATTAGACATAATATTAATGATCAATACAGCATGAAAACAGTTGTTTGGGATGTTTGTTTTTATCTTTTGTCTTCAAACAAAATCTCTCAATATGGACTGTGTCCTTTGATTTTAAATACCTGGTGCAAGTTTCAAAAGACAGAAGATGAATGTCACAAAAGGCACTATAATAATAAACACATGCACCGTAATGAATTAAATTAAGTCAATTTTCAGAGATTTAGGTGATCCTATGTTATTAAAAAATGTTTACATGTTACCCAGAACCCAAATGATTCAGTTAATAACTCCATATGGTTAGTGATTCCAGGATCTACATTTGCGGAATTAAAAACTCTAAGGCTAGGGGCAAATATGTCTATTGCACAGTTCAATATGGTTCATATAGCAAATTAATGATCTTAAAACATTGTGATATTGAATTAAGTTATAACTCTGTGTAATGCTTCAAAAAACTGTATACATGTAGGATTCGTATAGCCCAACGAAAGCATCTTATGATTCCCCTAAAAAGGCAAAATTGTTTAAAATAATCAAAAAAAAGAAAATTGGAAGAATCTTTTGTAGGAGCAGAGAGAAAACAAATGCTTAATATGCTTCTGGAAAAAACTGAAAAAAGTTAATGCTAAAAAAATTACAAGTTTTTACTCTAAAGTCTGTTTTATCAAAATGTCATATATATACCTTTATACCTTAATGCCCTTTATATACCTTTTTTCTCAAAAACTACTAATCGTATAATCCTCAAATTTTCAGTAAGCAGACATTTAACATGTTTACATATTTTAAAGGAGTGAATTAGATATATCTAGCAAATCTATTTAGATATTACTTTTTTAAACTAAATTTTAAGGGAGGGGGGGAATGGACAATTTTTTAAAAAAAAATTAATAACTAATTTAGTTTTTTAACATAAAGACAAAATACTTCGTTAAAATGTTATTGATAGTGCACATAACCTACTGTAAAATATTATTTATGAGTGAGAAGCAGTTTCTGAGAAAAAGGTATATAAGGTTACGCAATTGGACATGGGGTGCTATGGACGTGCCGGATCCCCTTAAGTAGAATTTTAACAGCCAACTGCCAAGTTCTCACAACGAGATTCATGTCAAAAAGGGTGCCATATGAAAGTATTGCGAGAATAACTCGTTAGGCTGAACCGGTTTTCGACAGTGAAGAGGACGGTCCCTCTTTGATCTATGCTCTAACTTTTATAATAGCTGCACCATTTTTAACGGACTCTACTGTTTACAGAACTGAGAAGAATGCAAACAATAGGTCTTTTTACAAACTGCCATCTCTCAGAAAGTCTTTTGGAAGCAATTTCGCCACAAACTTGAGTTTCTGTGTCCACAAGCGACTCGAGATAGAGGTAAGAAGCTGTAGCAGCCTTTTTACGCCTCACCGTAATAGACAAATGGTGATCTTCTCTGGTCATCGTGGCCCTGAAACAACCTTTCTTAAGCTTTATTTCTATACATTCAATATTCTGAAACTGTTTCATTGAGATGAGCATGACGCTGGCCATTGAATCAGATTATCTACAAATACGGATATGAGACTGGCCTGCTTCTAGTCTACCTTCAATTCGTCACACCATTCTATCACCTAAGCATCGATGTGTACTCACTTTATTGTTTTAATTTTAATGTAACTGATTACTGCAAAAAAAGGAGAATAAAACAAGAAATCGGTTGAAGTGTGCTAACTAAAATGAAATGTGGATTTCTACACTCGTGCTTATTAATTCTGTTAGTCGACTAATTCTACTTCCACACATCTATACATTTATGTATTTGACACAAAATACATGAATCTTTGTTTTTGAGGAAGAATTATACATTTCATTCAAATCTGTTCATGTATTTCGACAAAATATGCAAATTCTCTTAATTTTAAATACCAGCGTATTAAATCATAGGATACTATAATAGTATGAAAAAGATAATAATATCCAACTTTAATTGATATAATATAAATAATTTCAAAATATATATATATATATATTTAATTTTTACTCAATTTAAAATCTAATTCAACTGCGTAGTTTTTTTTTTAAATACATATCAACCTCTTTGAGTCCAAGTGGTTGGTAAAGAGCGATAGTAAGCTGCCAAATAGTGTGAGTTATCACGGTTTTCAATTAGTTCTTCTACATTTGTTCTGCACCCCAATATTTAATAAACGATTTTTTTTACAATACTTCTATAGCATGTAGCTTAAATTAGTAATATATATATATATAAGGAAAACGTTTTTATGTAAGAGAGAAAAAAATTACAACAGTAGAAATTAATTTTTTTTCTTTAATGTACAACTGATTTTGAAGTTTATTCTTGAGCTAACCAGAATGGGTGCGTCAACTTCAATTTAGCTTTTCCCCTAGAATATAAATATTAGATAAGTTTTTATTTATCTTTCTGTCTACATTCTTATAGATTTTAGGCAATAGACATTGAAGGAGACAGATAAAGTCGTATGTATGTCCCTCTGTGGTTCATTTTTTTGGTTTATTCCCCAAGACAGATGCAGTACGGTTTTTTCATTCTAAGAAAAAGGGTTTCCAAAAAATGTTTATAATCGATAAAACTTTGGAGTCCCAGCATCGGCAGCATTTGAATTTTAAAAAGAATTTTTAAATTGCTTCAAACATGTACTTGCAATATATTCACGTAAATACAAAATTATTATTACATTAGCTTTTAAAAACAAAATATTTTTTATACGAATAAAAAACTTTCATTTTATATTTTGAAATTTTAAAATTATTGTAAAAATTGTGTTTTTAATTTTTACACGTTTTATCAAGCTTTGCTTTAAAAATATATAGCTTTTTTCGAATAAACAAATCAGCAAAACATTATCAATGTAAATTTTTTTGAAACAGATGGAAGATATTTAACTTTTTATACCTGAAACAGGCCTTGAATTAATGAACGCATCTGATTTTTTTGTTTCGTTCCTATTCAAGAGTCAATTAAACAATAAATGATACTTGTGAGCCATACTTTGATAAAGTATATTTTTCATGGGTTTTGTGAATCATAGTTAGTAACATATTGAATGACTTCTACGAGAAGTATACTTTTTCTTCTAGAAAAAAATGAATAATTTTATCGTAAAATCGTTTATCTTTACAAATAAAATAAATTACATTTTAAATACAGTTTTGAGATCCTGTAAAGAGACAAAGTTTAAAGAGTTTATTTATGAGGCAAAACTGGTCGGATTTTGATTGGAAATAAATGATTTTCACATATCCAATAAATAAAGCTGTCTTCAAATTCTTAAAATTACGAAATGCAATTTAACCTAAGCCTTTCACATATATTAAGCAAAAAATGATAATAAATTAATGTTTTTCTCTTTTTTAAATATATTTTCTAGTTTCAGAGCAATTAAAATTTACCTTATACATATATTACATAAATCCTTTTAGTACACTGCTTTCATTATGCATATTATATACCTTTTATGTGGCTAGGAAATGATATTTACGAAAATATTTCCTTTGTGACGTACTTTATTGTAAAAGGATTATATTATACAAGTTTTAATACCACTGGGAAACAATATTCATTTTGTTTCCTCATTTATATTCAAAATTGTATGAAGAACACTGTATACGTGAAAGAAATTATTGTAGTTGTAAATGTTAATGTCACGCAAGATTTCGTGATCTAAAAAACACACAAAGACTGCTTTGCATTAAGCTACTTACGAGATAAAAATATAATGATATAAAAATTAAAGAGCTCGAAAAGTATTGCTTCGGAATGTTCACTGATGTCTGTTTCAGATTTATATAAATGATATTTGACGTCATTTGGTCATATGAAAAGAAAAAAAAAGCACATATTCAACTTCGTAAATAAATACAGTAAAAAAATACTGGGTCTCTGATTTGTTTTGTTCTAAATAATGATCCAATGTTTAATTATGCTTAAGTGCTTGGTTTAAATAAGTTGTATTTGTTCTCTAATATTTTAAAGGCATTAAATTTCTTTTAGATAAGAAAGAAATAATTTTTTTGAACAGTTTTATTATAAATAGTTTATAATACTATGTAGTTATGGCAATAATACATATTTTGAGAAAATATTTTAATTATTTTATTATATACATTACAAGATATTGTATTCGATATATTAACTTATGCTAATCTGAAATTACCAACCAATAGTTTGAAATTTAAATTCCTAATTAATTAAAATTACGAACAATGTAACATGTCTTTTAAAGTTAAATTTGCATTTTCTTTAAAATAAAGTTTTACAATTGCGTATCAGTTGATGTATTCTATAAAAAAGAGGAGGAAATAAAGGTTCTATGGAGAAATAATGTACTAAATAAATTCATCTCCTAATTAAATTAAGTAAATAAAAGCGAACTTAGCATACATAAGTTCATAATTATTGATGGAAAATTATTTTTATTTACTGTATGTTCCTAAAATCTAATATTTACTCTACTCGAAGTAAAAAATAATCAGAAATAAAAAAAAAATGTTTGAATTACTGTTGATTAAAAAGCATAAAAATAAGAATGAAAAAAATCTATGGAATATTTTAAGTACAATTTATATTATTAAGTTCTAAAATTTTTACACTAGAAAACCACCTCATTTCTACATTTAAACGAAGTTTAAGATTTCTTTAATTGTAGATAAAGATAGTTAAAATAATGTGGATATTTCTGAACAGAAGGTCATAGACATTACTCAATTTTTTTTTTCTATTTCTCTACATTCTATGCAAGATAAAAAAACAATAACATTTTGTTTAAATTTCAAGGAAGTTATTTACAATTAAAAAATCAGTTTTGTGTGTAAAAACATACAATATGTATCTTGCCAATATATTTTATATTGCATATTGGTCAAATAAAAAATACTGCATCTTACTTATACATGTCTAACTTTTAAAGCACCGAAATTGACCATTCATGAACATTGTTGCTTTATTTCAATTTTTAATGTGTGCTAGAACATTAGACTCTTATTTTAAACAGTGGTATGTTTTAAGAACATACATTTTAGTGGCACTTTAGAAACTTTTCAACATAAATCAATTAGCAAGGTAAGGGCTTCATCGAAGTTCGTTTATGTCACTTTTTTGTTAATTTCTGTTACTTAATGGTAGCAAAATAACAATAAATGTTTTTGGCATGAGATTAAAATATATTCTAACATTAATAATGTATCCATTTTTCAAAACTCATTTATTCCGAATATATATATATATATACATGAAATCAAAATTCCCCATATTTAAGTATCCTCAACAGTATGAGTATGAAATATATAAAAAGTATGAAAAATTATATATTTTCCATAAACACTTTTATAACACTGTTTATATTTGAATATAGCTTACCAAATATATAATTACAAGTCTTTCCAGTAATATTAATAATTTTTAACTAAATTATAAAGTTTAGAATACATATATATATTTCATAACTAGTAACATAAAAAATCAATACTATAATAACTATGATTTTATTACATATACTTATTAGTATACAATTATTACTATAATTAAACCTAATCAAGGCATTAATATTTTTAATGAATACGTACCGTTTGAGAAATAGGTGAATAAAAATCAGTTAAATTATTCTACTTGTACCAGTATATAAGTTATTTTAGTACTGAAAATTATTTAAGAATAGTGAAATTACAGCAATTAATTCTACATAAAGTTCTTATAAAATTTTCCTCTTGCTTTTCTACTGAGAGAATTATATTAAGTGTTCTGAATTTTGAATATTAAAAAGTAATAATATATTACTTATATATTTAATTTAAATGATAATAATATTTTAATTCCAGTGAACATTTTTCTTATAAGCTACATTAATGTAATGGCATAAAGAAGAATTCTTCAAATTAATAAAGAATAACGAAGGGAAATTCTTCAAATTTCGAAAGTCTATTTTTATTTTTAACACTCTTTTATAAGTTTCAGTAGCATGTAACGGAATTTTAAAACTCGATTTTTACCCACTTTAAAATATTGGATGAATTCGAAATTTTGCACACTTGTCAAGGACCGTTGACAATGCAATAATTTCATAATTTGTTCCATTGTCCTTATTAGGATTATCAGGAATAAGAACAATCAGATTTGACGACAATGCAATATACCACTTCCAGATTTGGCAACTTATTGCGTGTACAATTTTCGAATTTGGCGACTAATTGCATATTCCATTTCTAGGTTTGGTGACGAATTCCGTATATCATTTCCAGATTTGGCGACTAATTCCACATTTAGCGATTAAAAGAATAAGGTGTAACGCAAAGCGCGAGTGGTTTCAATTTAAACCTAATTTTATGCAAGTGTAAAATACACTTGTGGGGAAAAAAGGGCAAACAAAAAAGGGTCCTTTATAAGAGAAAGTGGAGGGTGGGTTGTGTTTGCAATTTCTAACCATAATATAAACATTTTTCCGAAAATGAAAATAAAAAAAAGGCTCGTGCATGTGGAAAAAAATTTATCTTCTAACTGCTAAATATTTTTGTACTTTTATAAAGCAATACGTTTGAAAGTGATGATACGAATTAACATTATAGCAATACGTTTGAAAGAGGATAATATAATTGACAATTAATATTATGTTTTTATTTACTCGCTTTCTTGAATGTCTATCCGGGTGGAATTTTGTAATTGATTTTAAACTGTGTGACTTTCCTATTAGTTAAAATTTGGACCTAGACTTGAAATTTGGACCATAGTTTAGAAGCAGATTAAAATGCATAAAAATGTAAAAAAAGAAGAAAACGTAAAAGAGGAATTTTATACTTTTTAGTCTGTTATAAAAACATGGTACGTTAAATTCGTTTTTAAATTCGAACTTTTTCTAATTAACACACTTTCAATTGGTTGACTGTTCTATAGAGACAGAATCTAATATAACGATACGGGACTCATTCGAGGCCCCGTAAACGGAGATAATAAATACAATTCAGACCCTTTAATTAATATCCATTGAAGAGCAAGACTAATTTCAGTAGCCACGTCATTCCGGCTCTAAATATCAAACTCAAGGATAAATTCAGCAATGAGTAAATGATAGTTTGAAAAACTAAAAAAAAAACACGCTTTTATTGTAGATCCAACTAAAAAATGAAAAATAAATTATAGTTTTAAAAATACTAAGGAACACGCTTTTATACTGAATCAAACTAAAAGGTAAAAAAAAAAATGCTTAATATAATAATACAATGATGAACGAGAAAATTAATGTCATTGGAGTAAAAGCGTGGGGTGCTTTGTACTACATTTTTACACTTACGCAGCATTTCGCAATAGAAGTTAGAAACTACAACAATCGATATATTTATAGAACACCCCACGTTTTTACCCCAATGCCATTAATTTTCTCGTTCATCATTTTATTCTTATATTCAGATTTTTTTTTTTTTACTTTTAGTTAGATTCATTATAAAAGCGTGTTCTTTAGTTTTTTTTTTAAACTATAATTTATTCCTGTCAGATATTTTTGTGAAAGATTATAATAGTTTTCTACAATTAAAATTAATATTTATCAAATGATGGATTTATATTTATACTTCAATAGTTACTTGCACTATCGCATTTTTTTCGAATCTATTTCGTTTCTAAGTCAATTCAAAATATTTCCCATTGGCAACTTATTTTGATCATTCAATAAAATTGCAACATAACTATTTTTTACGAACAAAAAGCAAGAATCAATTTACCAATCACTTCCCTTGATTTGAAGAGCACGAAAGGATAAGAAGATTAATTTCGAAATAATATCTTGAAAAGAAAAGTTATTTTGCGGAAGAAAGGGAAGGAAAAAAAGATCGAGCAGCAGAAAATGGACTTCTATTTCAGTGTGTGTGAGTGAATAGCTCTCTCCAGGAAAACCAATAAGCATAAATTCCATTAAGGCAAAGAACGGAAGATGTCTTTCAGGAAACCCCAAGGAAATAATATTAGTCTGTAGTCAGCCACATGACTGTCTGGGCACACAATCTGTGCTTTAATGCAAGGTCCTTCATGGATTTTTTACGTTACAGTTGGTCAATAACATATTATTTCAGGTTGGTCTGAACTAAAATGGTTTTTACAGAACTAGAGAGAACAACCGAATATAAGTAACTTTAAAACACTTCCCATTCCTTTTAAATTATATAAAAAGCTTATTTGGCTTATTTATAATACTTATCATATTTATTGATTTTAATTTTAATCGTGCACAACTTTTTGAAAAAAACTGATATAATTATGTGTGTGTGTGTGTGTGATTGATCTTCGTATGACTTTATTATTTATTTTTTAACTTAATATCAAATCTATTATGTATTAAACAATAACTTCACAGTCATGGCAACACTTATGAGACATAATATATATTTGAAGGCTAATATTTATTTTTTTCTGCTTTTCCACCAAAATTTGCTTTCACACCAGGTTCTAAAATACGAGACCATTGTGTTGCTTTTCAGAGGACGTTAATATAATTTCAACGCTCATTTACACCAAAATTAGAGTTCACTGAAAAAGGGATTTCTATTTATTTACAATGAACTGTAATATTTTGAAAATTAATTTAGTTTGCATTTTGATAGAATTCAGCAATTTATTAAAAATAAAATACAAATTTATTAAAATTTGTTTAGCAAAGACTTTATATTTAAGAAAATATCAGTCTATTAATTTTGATGTTATTGCACATCATATTTCTAGCATTTGATGAAATGTTTATAAGTGTAAGATTTTATTTGTCCAACATTTCGTCGAGAGCAAATATAAATCATACAACTAAATAAAGCATATTTTACTAACCAAAGTTTTATTGTAGGTTTTTTTTTCTAGAAGATACAAAATAACTGAATAAGGAACATTAAATGATTAGTTATTGTGATATAAATGTTTCAAATATGTATACATTTAATAATTTATATTTCTAAGTTAATTGAAAAGTTTTATGCATTTAGATGAAATATTTATACCTTTTTTTAAGAAATAATTCTCTTTATACGTATATTATGTTTTTACTGTGCATGTGTTTATGCATATCATTTTGCATAAATGTAATTGTAAAAACTTTTGATATAGATCAAATTCATGATACTGTAAGAAAGTTTTGGAAATAAGTGAGGGCGTTGGGTAAATTTGAGGGCTTTGGGTTAAATCCTTTTTCATTAATGTTTTTTAATGAATTTTGGACAGATTGCAATGAGGGTTAGAACATTCTTATTTATTCGTTTTATATAAATAGATGTAACTGATTTTGTCTTATCCAATTTCACGTTTTCATAAGAGAAAATAATTATTAAAAAATACTTGTCTTTTTTTTTTGTACATTAATTGTTTCCGCAACCAAAATATTTTTTTTTTATTTTTAAATAAAAATCACATTCTACATAATTTAATAAATATGATTAGATATATTATATTTTGAAATTCGACGAATTAAATCAGCTTGCAATTTTCTAGGTTTAATTCCAGGAACGAAATAATGATAAATCCTATGGTATGGGAAACCATATTATACGCGCATCGTATTCCTGTGTAAAAAAGAGAGCAAATTACTGAAATATTCATTTTATTTCCTCACCTTAAGTTTCCCTGAACAAATAATAATCTCAGTATAATGAATAATTTCATTCGATAATGAAACATTATCTAAAAGCAAATATGACAAATAATTTGCTTTATAGAGGCACATATTTTCTTTAAACTCATAAATTAAATCTGGTATAATACGAATATAGCTTGATTTAAATAACGTTAATTATCATATAAATCGCTTGAGAATATAAATCACACTAAATATTAAACACCGACGAGATTCGAGAAGAAAGGCTTAAATGATGTAGCATTGGTGCATTGTGATCTCAAACGCATTAATAAGTTTATGTCTCAAAGGGATTCTCTTTCAAAAGTTATAATTACCCAAATGGCAAAAGTTATTGGAACGAGAAATCTCAAGTGATTTATCATTGTTAATCATTAATACATGAGAGTGATAGGTAATATGGATTAAAATCATATTTCAATACTTGCTCTCCAAAAACTGCAAGTAATAACCAAGCAAAACACGTTAATATCCATTATAATTTGAAAATAGTTAAATCTCGCGATTTCGAACATATAAATTTTGAGTTTCGTTAATATCCTTTTAATTTAATTTTAAATTAATTCAGTTTGTCAGGTACATTATTTACTATGTAAAAAATATTGTATTTTGGTACGAATCTTCATCTTAGTAAATGTGCACTTTAAAAGTGACAATATATTAGCTTCTAATAAGAAGAAAACCGAGAAGATAGTAAATGTAACTATAATTCCGATTATATATGTTATAAAGTTGAAAAGCCAGAGTTTTAGAACGTAATATCCAAGTCATTAAAATTTTAGTTTGAATAAAATACAGAAGTAAAGTACTTGAAAATATTCTCTTTCAAATCACTGACATTATCCTAGTTATCAAGAGTCTAATATACATCGCTGATTTAATGGATATCCACATAAACTGTTGGTAGAAAATAAAAGATAACATGCAAGTGACAGAAATATGACAATTGTATTATGTCCCCGGCATTTCGTAATGTTAACAACAAAAAAGTGAACAAAAATAATTCTATCACATTTAAATAAGTTTCAAGTCACACTTTCCTCAGGTTTTAGAAATAAAACAGTTTCGAATTAAAACACTAAACTATTATACTCCTTCCCAAATTATCAGATCAATGCAAAATTGGTCCTACTCTAAAAAATTACACTAAGGGAAAAATAATCATTCCGATAGAAACAATCATTGGAATATTTATATAAATATATATATATATATATATATATATATTGTTAGGATTCATTTCCTTTCATATTTTCTATTATTTTTATTTTATTTTTCTTTTGGTTGCAAATTACACGTGGTTGGTTTTAGGCCTAACTTTTCAATATTGGTATGTTTTCCTGTTATGTATAAAATTTCTGCTGAACAGGGGAAGGTAGGATCCATAAAATATATTTAACCCTAATTTTGCTGGTCCTAATTCAGCAACAGCTTTTGAAATCATAACAGATCTTCATTTTAGTCTATTGACTCTTTTGGCTTCTTACATTTTAAAGTTCTAATTCTGTTCCATGTTATACATACGCTTAGTTAATTCTTCTATAATAGACTCTTCCATCATTTTTAAAGTGTGTTTCTTTAAATCTGGTTTAAATCTTCTAGCTTTGTTAGTGATATTATTTTGTATTATCAATTTTATTATGCCCTGTATTTCTTTCATTTTATGTTACTATATATATATATATATATATCATTTATTTATTTGTTTAGTATTTTGAAATTATTAAACTAATTTAATTATTTTTGAATAATAATTTTAACACAGAATTTATAAGTATTAACATAAGAAAGTTTCTTCGCACACTCATTACCAAAATATATGAATACGTTTATACATCTAGAATTTAAACATCAATTTTATCAAACGTTATCGAATTTCTTACAGCATACATTCGAACTTTAGCTTCGGTGAACAACAAAAATTGAAAAAAACTTTTAACATTTCTTTTTATTTTGAAATGCTTAGCAGTAGTACATACGTAAAGTATAGTAATTTTTATCCTGTGAAATTTTGAAATATCGTAGAATCCATTTGATGCCGCTTTTCAGTTTCGCTTCTTAATATATTGACAAATTTTACCAGATACTTAGGCACTTTCCTCTCTTCTAATTCTACAGATCGTAATAAAGAAACTAGTCATTTGATGCAACACCCTTTCAGATACAATATTATGTAAATGAGTTTCTGCCTGGCTTATTGCATAAACATCCCTTTAGGAGGAATTTTGTCATTAGCTTTCCTAGTAAATATGTACCACATGCTCCTGCAAGATTGCTTTGGAAGCAAAGTTAAGCTGTTAGCTTAGCATGGTACTCCCTTTCGAATGTTCAGGGTAGCAAAGATATTATTTTATAGTTTATTTATTTATTTTTTTATTTATTTTGAAACTGTACTGAGATTCTTAAAATTATGTATGCGATATACACGCACACACACACACACACACACATATATATATATATATATACATGTTTCCCATTGTACATAGATGTCCTAAAATACATTTAATTAATTAATTACGTTTTCTTGAAATTAATATGTAGAAAATACTACAGGAATAATTTCATTACATAGAATATTCTTAAATAGCTTAAACTAAAACAAAAATTTACTTATTGGTATGGATAACCTACGTTCCAGTTCTTCTTTGCTTGCTTGTTCGTCAGTAAAAATGTAAATATGTAACTTATGAAAGCCTTCTAATATTTTCTGCAATCGCAAGACTTTTCAAAAAGTTTACTTTATCGCAAAATGCGCTAAACCAATTCACACACACACACCACGCACGCACACTGCACATACACACACCGCAAACGCACGCACACTGCACACATCGTACACACACGCACGTACACACAACACACGCACGCACGCACCACACACACCACACGCACACACAAATACATGATGACCCCAAATTTATCGTACAAACTTTAATGTTAGGTGCATGAGATTCTATTATTTATTGTACAGGAAAGCGAGGCACAATTAGGTGAAGTAAAGTAAAAGAGAAATGAAGCTATATCGGTTAATTGCGTTGACGGAAGGGGGCAGAAGATTTCTAGCCGCGGTTCAAAATGACGCATATCAGTAGATGAAAGAGCCATTTGCAATTGTGCTGACTCTACGATGCGAGACTTTATGTATGCCGAAAATGCAGACATGCATTTCATGTATGGCCGTAGAAATGTTAACGGCAGAGCTGTGCTACGAATGTATCATGCGCATATCCTGTCGGATCACTGAATTTTTCAGTTGTTACATCCTCAATTTCATGAAACATGTTCGTTCCCCGTTACCAGACCCGATGCTAGAAAACGAAGTGTTGTACTGAGTCCATGTCTGGAAGGAAGCATCTTGAGCGTTATGCTTGAAAGACCAGAGCCAAGTACAAAATATTTTGCTCATGAAGTAAGTGTGAGCATCAGACTCAGAAAAATCATTTACACCTCTTACATTTTCAGCGAGTACAAGCTTTGAATCCTGCACACTATTGTCTTCGACTACCAGTGGATGTTACAGCAATGTACGCCTCAGCTGGACTACATAACTTTTGTGCTGAACAGTTAGGAGCAGTTATTGTAAACATTACACTTGTCAACGACGCAATCAATAAACACTTTGTCTTTCCTTTCGTCTCTTATTTTTTGGTGTTTGACCCTCACCGTCTCACTTGTGCCCATACATTCTTGTGATATAATTGATAATTACAATATTCTGTACCTACCTTTAAAATTTGTACCATGAATTCAAGCCCACTTTGTATATATGAAATTTTGAAGGAAACATTAGTCTTTCTTCGGAACGCTTTTTTATTTATTCTTTAAGAAGACATCTTTCAACGTTTTGACTATGAGATTCCACCGCTCCAAAATTCAATAATATTGTATAATTTTTCAATAATTGTTATATCGTCGTCTTTTAGTATATATTTGAAATGAAGAGCAACACGGGGAAATAATGGACGAGGAACATTAAAGGAAATGAAATGGAATTTTAATCTAAAGGTTGGTAGATTTCTGAGAAAATATTGTCAGTTTATTTTTACGTGAATATATATTGTATGAAAATAAATAACAAATGTGAAATATAATTTTGTTTTAGTTTATAAATTAATTGTCTTTATATATATAATGGACTAACTAGTTAAGGTAGAAATTAAGAAATTATAATTGATATATAAAGTTAATATTTTTTTTTAAATTTAAAAAAATGGGTTAAATTATTTTCCTAAAATTAATTTTTATCTAAAATGATTACCTTAATTATTTGTACTTAATTCAATTATATTTTATTTATTTTGGTATTTGTAGTTGCATAATATTATGATACGTTTTTCAAATCCTTATGTTACATTCTTTTCCCAATTGAATTGTTGAATATATTTTTATTTTAATCAGTACAATGAAAATTGCTTTAAAATAAACAATTTCGTATAGTGGATTTAGTCGCACTTTTAATGTACGATTTACCTGAATTTTGTTTATCCGAAACAAAAGCGTAATATCAAAATAGTTATACATGAAACCACAATTTAGGTTGATTTTTAACTTTTTTAGTGCAAGAAAAATTTAATCAACAAATAGAGTGAGTGAGTGAATGCTTGGATATTTTCGTCGGTCTTTTTAGTTCCTCGAGAGCTTTTGGCGAAGGACCTCGTAATTTTTAGTCATGATCAAGTAAAAATGACGACACCTTAAATGGCACCTCTCTCTTCTAACTTCCACACAACACCAACAAGAGGAAATTTGAGCTTTGACAGATTTAACGCGCATCTACACCCTACACGGCGGGTCTCCATCGGTAATAGTATTGAACCTATGTTACTACATCCACGATTCTGTTGTCGTTTTTTTACCAATTGGCAAACGTTACCTTAAATTAATCAATAAATTAATATTATGGTTGGTACAAATTCAAGGTTCAAAGCAAGATAGTTTTTTTTTTCTCAGGAAGTGAATATGCATTTTATAATTCGCAAATATTAAAAAAGAAGATTTTTTTTTATTTGGAAGTTTTTAAGTGAAAATGTAACATGTAATTAGGCTCATCAATTTGAATTTGTGGTATACGTAATGAGGATGAGTAATAACTTTTACTACTTTAAAGTTAAACATTTATTTTTTTTTATTTCCAGACAAATCTATTTTTATACAACTGCAATAAAATAATATTGAATACATAATAATGAAGAGAGAGTACATCAGATATCTGTTTTTATTCACCCTAAGACATTTGTAAAATCATTTCAGAAAATTTTGTTGTTATTTCCAAAAGTGCAAGAGCATTTAAAACCTATTACATAATAATAGAATATAAAAACTAAAGTAAATATTTTAAAAATTAATATTACGAATATTGAGGGTACATTTTATGTCTAAACTGATACAATACCGAATAAAGAAAATTGATTTCAGATGATGCAGTACCAACTTTATATCCTATGCTTGAAAGTTAGCGATAGATCGCAATCTTAAGAAAACAATTTCCAACGAAGATTTGCTTTACATGATCAAGAAAACTCTCTTTAATTTGTTACAAACTGTTGCTTAAATTACCTTCTAAATGCCAAAGTTTTTAAAGACATTCAGGAAAATGTAAGACAAATTAATAATTGAAATAAAATATAACAATGAAAGTTATATATACACGTTTTAAATTTAGTTAAAAATAACTATAAAATATTAATGTTTGTGAATGCTTATGTTATGTTATCATGAATTTATATATTTATTTATATATTGAAATTTGCATAATTATATTTTTAACATGCATTAATAGCAGATCAATCTATTTGTTTAAAATAATTAAATCATAATTTTTATCATTATGCTTTAACAGTATAGTCAAAAAAGGAAAAGATTGACTACAAAATTTCTTACCAAATAAATATTCATACATAAATAATTATAAACAATAATTTTGGGACTTAATTAGCCATTATTGCTTTCAAGTGATAATAATCACCATATCTCTTCGAAATGAATAGAAATACCGCTAAGTAAAATTAATGAATCAACGACATTTATTTTTGACCCTATGCAAATTACTCATAGCGAGTATAAATAGTACTAACTATTTATCAATATTTATTCCTCTAATTAGAAACATATGTGAGCGACGAAAACTGTTATCAGTGTAACCCTGAACAAACAGGCATTCCAGAAACAGATGGATTTGGACTGTTCGTGGAATATTTAAAAAAATTAGCAAATACGGCTATTTATTTCCCACACATCATCTCCTTAACTTATGCGTAGTACCGTCAAGTCATCAGGTCAGCTAGCTATAAATTCATCATCATTCATCAGCTCGTTTTGGATTTGTCGCGTCGCATCTGACTTAGATGCTCATCAATAATTCGGTCCTCCCTTTATTAGTACTTGATTGCCAACAACAGGGAGTGTATTCTTCATGTGTTAGAGACGGTTTCGTAGACGAGCTTAATTTTTCTCAAAAATCTTTGTGATAAATGCTATATTTTTCAGTAAAATGATTAAGATTTTTCTTACTGTGTTTCTTTCCAATTCTCATTAAAAGGAATTGTACATTTTATTGTGAATGATAAATGTTTAATGTTGAATCCAATAGAGGATACAATTGCAGATAAATATATCCAGATATTTTTTATTGTTATATACTTTACAGATAGTTGTAGTCAATTTCTCTATTTTTTAAATTCTTATTGCCTGATTTAAGGTATACAACTGGTTGCGACAACTTTAAAAAAAAAAAATGGAGATATGGAGATTTTTTTGTCATTTTTAGAATTGTTTAGTACATTTTTTAGAAAAATATGCTAAGATTAAGACGAGAAAAAGGAATTAGTATTACTAAAATAGGAAAAAATAGGTAAAAGTTTACAAAAAAATTGCATAAAACCGGCCCATTCTGTACCAAGGGTTTTTGAACAAATTTTCATTTTTTAAATTTTAATGTGTTGCTATGTTATTCATTTTTGAAATTACTTAAAGATAAAAGGTATTTTCTTTTTTACAAAAACTAGAGCACTTTATCTAAGTCCTTAAATGAAATTGCTTAAAAAAACAGTGATTATATTCACATAAGGGGCTGTAAATTTTGTAATAAAACAGTGATTGATAAATCTGATGGTTGATACAATGTTACTATTATACAGAACTTACAGAAAAATTTCAGTTAATTTTCAAAACTTTTTTAAGCAATTGCTGGCCCCGTTTGAGTATTTTCAAAAAACATATTTCGATTAAAATGCGTTGTAAAGTATAACATCTTTAAAGAAATGGCATCTGGTTTTACTGAAACACATGCAATTTTTGTTCTAATGAACGAAAAATGATACACTTGGTATTTTTATAAAGCTAATACAATGGCTAATAAAATAAAACCATAAAAAATTGCGAATTTTTTGTAAAAATTCACAATTTTAGAATAGTCGTATATCTTAATATATGAAATTCATGATTCTATGAATATCTTAATTTATTATGTAATCTGTTTTATATGTATGTAAAATGTATACCAAAGAGAAATATTCATGAGAAAATTAGGCTCAGTAACCACAAGTCAAGTTATATTAAGCTGGATGTTAATAAATGAGGTCTGGTACGGAATGAAGTATTAATTATATAAAATAATTTATTTGTAATACTATTTTTAGGCATTATGAAGTGATATTTTTTATTATCCTTAAACCTTAAGTAGTAATAATCTCAACATTTCCTGGTGTTTTTCTTTTAAAATAATGTGCTAAATTTAAGTTATACAAAGTAATTGAGATAATTTAGAAAAAGCAAGTGTATTTTTTGAATGTACATTTGTCAAAGGAATTTGTTAAATTTTAATATTTTGTTTTAACTATGGTATACTTGTTACAAATAAAATATTTGGAATGGTCAATACTCTTTTAGCTGCAAAACAAAATAAGTTTCCAAATATATTATGTTCGAAACAATAGAAATAAATGTATAGTTTTTTTTTTTCATATTTGAATTTTTATGATAGATCAGTTTTGTTTCTATTATATTTGGAAAGTATACCACCGTTTTCTTAATTTCCTAATTTTATTTAATTTAAGAATTTATTTATCAGAATGAGAAAAATGAAAGTACAAAAGTAAAATTTTCTTTACAGTCATTAACTTTAAGAAAAGACTATTGAGGAAACAAAATGTGATTTTTTTTCTTTTTACTTATAGTTTAGAGCTCTGATTGCATTAAAAATAATCTGTATGAAAAAATTTCCTTTTTATACAAAGACATTCAATAATTATAATTAACATAAGGTAATTATATAAATGAAAACTGTTAAAATATTTTTGAACATTAAAAAATCAACATATATATTTGATTTTGTGAATAGCAATTTTGTACAAATATTTCAAAATTTCTTTAAATAGAGCTATATTTGGTAAATAAGATGAAAAAAATATTAATTTCGGATATGACTAATTTAAAAAAAATCATTACATATTTTAATGAATTAAAAATTCTCTACGGCATAAATTTTAATATCATAACACAAATTTATCACATCTCACAAAGTAGAATACGCAGTGTTTAAATAATTAACTAAATATAATCTCACACAAATTTCAATTAATAAAAAGCTGATTATTTTTTTAAAAAAACTATGATTTTTTGGAAAAAAAATTCATTGTATGATCATTTTAGGAAGCACACATTAAAATGCTTAAAATACAAGAAGTTTATAACATATATTTTCGCCACATCGATATGGGCTTTCAGAGCATTGCGATGCTAATTTACAGAGTTTCTCAATAAATATTCATTTCCAAAATATATTTAAATTTTTAAGCAAATGTAAATAACACATACTTAAATTATTAACAATACGTTTTATCTGGTGTATTCAATAAAATAAATCCTTAAAAAACAATATGTAATTTAAAATTAATAATAATTCATAGTTCTGACCAAACATACACTGATATATCAATGGAAACTTAAATGCTTAACCATTTAAATATGAAAGCTACCCATGAAATTCCTTCATTACGATAATGAAAAAGACTCTGATTGAAGGTTGTGATTTATTACTTGATTTTTTTTTCATTTGTTAAAGATATATTATATTTTTAAAATAAAATTCAAACGTTGTTTATTATTTTGTTATATTCGTATTTGTAGATATTTTTTTGCATTGACTCGTTAAGAAATGCCCACATAAAACACAACTACTATTACTAAAATTTAACTCTCTAAATTTCCTTGAAATAATATAAACTCGTACGAAGTTATAAATATTAAATAAAATCAAAATTAAAATAATTTTAAATTTTAAAATACACTCATGCTTTGAACTAGCATTTGAAATGACCTTTTTATTTGCAATTAGACGGGAATGTAAACATAATGATTGAAGTTATTGGCAATGCATATTAATTAAAATATCATTGGTACAATGCTTTATTCATATTTATCTTGGTACAATAGTTTATTCATATCAAACAATACTTTATTAATATTTTAATCATCGAAAAATAGTTATTTGGTGAAAATTTGTGTACTATATACAATTTGTTTGGTACTGATGCAATGATTGAGATCATCTGTACATATCTGCTTATTTTAACAAATAAACATTATTAATTTGAAAAAAAAGAAAATCAATTATTTCCAACTTTAAATAAATAATGTAGATTATTTAGATATTTTTTTTTAAATTAGTCATCTTTTATATGCGTTCCATTTGCGAATTAAATAAAATTTAGATGTATGTTTAAATTTATTCATGCTTTTCAATAAAATATTCACTTAAAAAATTCTATGGAATATTGCCTATTGTAAATCACACAGTTCTACTATTGGGTATAACACTAAACTATACTCTTCCAATATATAGCTAAAATTAAATGTAGCTATAGTTAAATAAAACAATTAAGAATTCTTAAGAAAATATGAGTATTACATGAAATGTTTTCAAAAATACATATTGTTGAAAAACCAAACTCAAACATATATTTAAAAAATAAATCTGGAATAGACACATCAGCACCTGAAAAAGAAAATAATGTCTAAAGAAGTAGAAGAAAAATGTATACGAAAGTTGTTACGAAACAAAGGATTTTGTTACTATGTAATGAAACTGTTTCTGTTTGTATGTATCTATGGTGAGGAAAACAAAAATTGTAAATTCTGTTTTTCCCTTTGGCTTTGGGTGTACGCTTTATAAACGTCAACAAATCAAATCCATTAATATTCTCTTAGTTAAACCTTGATTGATTTTTAAAACATTAATAAAAAAACCTCTATAATTATCAATACTTCGATGAAAGTTTTTTCAAGCTCTTAATTTTTTTGAATTTCCTCTTAACCATTTTTCTAAGCCTTCAAAGCATTATCTCTAACATCAATAATAATTCAGAGAATATTCATAAGTTATGAACAAATAATTAAAACCAAGTTAGAGTCTTAAAAACCCTGAAAAAGTATACTGTTATCTATAGTATTTAACTAATACGATTATATGAAATCTTGAAACAAGTTAGAACATTAACTCTTAAATGATATTTAATATATGATATATTTTGTAGCTCAATATATGTTTTGCTATAAATCCTTTTAAAAGGTTCAAATATTTTAAACATATAAATCCAAAATTTTGCATACATGCACATGCAAAATGCAATTAAAGTTGTCAATTACTTATTTAATTCATAATAATTACGTTTATGTTAAATAAGTCAGTTAGTTAGTGATCATCAGTTTTGTTTTAAATTCCAAAAAAAATGCCACATATTTTTTAATTTAACTGCACAAACTATTTCAGTAAATATAAATTTTATTCTTAAATGTCAGTTTCCAAAGAATTATGTTTAATTCATGAAGTATTTTATTTTCGCAAATTTAGACTGTAATATACATATTTATTCATTTTCTCATTTCACTTTCTAAGTGTGAAATCTCACAATTGTTATGCTAAGTTCTTTTGACTATTTGCGGCAAAATTGATCTCATTAATTTTAACCAAGATATGTTAGATTAATACAATTTATTTCATATTTCATTTTAAAACAAACATCATTGAAAAAAATACTTTTTAGATGTCACATCCATTAAACATTTTAAAAATCAAGAATTATTTCAAAATGGAGCTTGTAATTTTATTTCATGTTTTAACTTTTCAAAAATGTATGTGTGCTTAAATTATTCATTTAATAAAGTTTAAATTTTGATTCGAAATTCAAAGCAAAAAAAAAAAAAACTTAAAATATGAAGTATTTTTTTATCATTTTTGAGTGTGAGGTACTTCATTAAATGTTTAAAAATATGAAACCAAATCAGATGAACATTATAATAAAATTAATTTCAAATATCTTTTTCAAATGAAATAATTGTCTTCAGAATTAGGATTATTGTGGGCTGATGTGTGTTATACTTAACAATTAGATAAAAAAAATTTACACTCTCTTCCATCGTAATATGCTTTTTTGCTACAGCATTAATTGTTTTTTTTTTTCCTAAATCAAACGAGATCTACAACATCTTTCCTCTGCAAATTTAGAAAAGAATATATGTTTCTAAATATGTTTTACGTTACACACACAGACACACTCATATATATATATATATGTGTGTGTGTGTGTGTGTGAGGAGCTTATTTGTGAAATATATATGATAATAAAATAATCTATCTGAAATATATATAAGTTTAAAAATGAAATATTTTCTTACAAGATTGAGTATAACGCATCTTTCTCTCTCTCTCTTCAGAATTAAACAGTATTTAGAAAAATGTTTATAGTTTATATATATATATATATATATATATAAACTATAAACATTTTTCTAAATACTGTTTAATTCTGAAACACCCAATTGATTTTATTAATAGATATCTGAATAAAGACATTCTGAATAATTAGAATTAAATTTCCATTGTTTATTAAGGCGATATGGTACTCTAAAAATCATTAAACTGTCAAAAAAAATTTTATTAGCTTATTTGATATCACGAATCTTTATAAATATTCCTGCAAAAGTTCAAAACTTTACCTGCATTTTTCATTAAGTAATGGAGCAATGTGTGATGCTAAACAGCAACTACCACGCCTACATTTCAGATTATCTGCTAGAAAAGAGCCTGATAAAAATGAATTAATTATTTTTCAAATGCGCATCAATGTGATTGACATTATACATGCAGTAATAAACCATTTTAAGAAAGAATTGTGCAATTCATGCAAAAATTCTAGTTTATGAATTGTTTATTGAAGAGCAAATGGATTTGGTCAAGATTTAAAATTTGTGCGTGCTTTTTATAATATTAATATGAATGAAATTAAAACTTCAAAACGGATTCTCCCAAAGCACAAATACTAAATTTCAGTTTGATAACTCAGATAATTAAAAATGTAATTCGCAAGAATAGAAAAACTCTCCCATTTTTATATATTTGTTTTTGGTGATATACATATATCCCATGTATGCGAGATTCAACACTTTTATTATTAAAATATTTTAATATATTTATTTAAACAAATGCACATATACAGTTCTTAGATTTTGATGTATTTTACCTATAAATTGTTATTTTATTTTGCTTTTATTCGTGTACAATATTTGACATGCGAAGGTTTTTAAATCATGGAAATAAAAAAATAAAGGCATACACATTTTTTGTACATGATATACATTAACTCTGAGCATGGAATTAGCTCTGAAGTGTGTGTATTTATTTTTTTATAATTATTAGGATAAAGTTTTATGAAATATTGATCTTTCATTCATTTTTTTCAATATATCCATTATTGCAGTATACTGTTTAATTGTTCTACATTTATGCAATTGTTTATGGTAAGTAGTTTTAAATAAGCTAATTAACATTTCATAAAAGTTTCAGACTATTCGATGAATATTATATCATGCTATTCATGGAATGAAAACTTCAAACTCATATTTCTTCATGTTGCATTTTTGTACATATACTGCTATTCAAAACCCTAAGGCTTTTTGAAAATTGAAATATGGGTTTGAATTTTTTTATATATGTTTTGAAATGTATAATTTGTAAAACTGTGCATGGAATTAACTCTAACATGCTTAGTACATTTTCTAAAAAATTTTAAAATCAAAATTAACGTTTTTTTGGGGGAATTTTTGGAAGTTTAACTGCAAAAAAATTAATAAAAAATTAAAGAACATCAGCAGAAAAAGCCCTATGCAGAGTTTTATGAAGTATATTATAAGGTACTTGGAAAAAAATTTTGAAAGAAAAGAGACATTTAAAAAAAGCCTTAGGGATTTAAAAATGCTTAAAAAAGCTAAAAATATTTAAATTTTACAAATATTTTGCAACAAATTAAAAATTTTTTGTATGAAATTATTATTAAATGTTAACCTTTATGAAATACAATTAAAACGAAATATTAAATATTAAAAATAAAAAAAAAATTGTGAAGATAGTACCATATCGCTTTAATACGCAATTATTAAATTTTTTTATTATTCTTCCTAGACAGTTATAGTTACCTCCAAATTCTAATTTTAGATAAAATAAATTGTTCTCTCTTTTTTTAAAATTAATTTAATTTATTATTTTTTAAAAAGGATATATAATGTTCGTGTGTCTAAGATAATGGTAGTATATTTACAATTCTTAATTTAGTATTTCTATTAATTTCATACTTTTGCTAAATGCTATGATTCGGCCATTTCTATGCTTTGAATTTGCATTTGGGTCTAGAAACTAGCAATTACTTTTTATTGTACTCAGATTTAGCGCGGGCTCTGCCTTTTTGAATTCAATTTTTAGGTAAGTTACCTTTTCGCATAATAGATTTGGTTTTTCTATCCATTATTTTCAATTGGTTTTTGATCATTATTATTTATAGGAAGGAGGAATGTTGGCTGGCTACAAAACATATTCAACCCCACTTTTACATAAATTATATTATATTATATATATATATATATATATATATATATGCAACGCAATAAATTTCTTGCTTAAAATAAATCAGAATAAATAAAAAAAAACTATAAACACCTTTCTAAATACTGTTTAATTCTGAAATACCCAATTAATTTTATTAATAGATATCTGAAAAAAGACATTCTGAATAGAATTAAATTTTCATTGTTTATTAATATGCTATTATTATAAATTTTTATTATTCTTCCTAGACAGTTACCTCCAAATTCTAATTTTAGATAAAATTACTTGTTCTCTCTTTTTTTTAAATTAATTGAATTTATTATTTTTTTTAAATAATATATAATGTTCGTGTCTCTAAGATAATGGTAGTATATTTACAATTCTTAATTTTTTATTTCGATTATTTTCATACTTTTGCTAAATGCTACGAATCAGCCATTTCTATGCTTTGAATTTGCATTTGGGTCCAGAATCTGGCAATAACTTTTTATTGTACTCAGATTTAGAGCGGGCTCTGCCTTTTTGAATGTAATTTTTAGATAAGTTACCTTTTCTCATAATATTTTTGGTTTTTCAATCCATTATTTTCAATTGGTTTTTGCTCATTATTCTTTATAGAAAGGGGAAATGTTGGCTGGTTACAAAACATATTCAACCCCACTTTTATATAAATTATATTATATATAAGCTGTCCTAAGTCAGAAATGTTTATAATACTGTAGCATCCATGCTTTTATATTTTATATTTATCTCTATTGATTTAATTTTTCATATTTTCATTTTAAATCTTTGTCTGATTATCTTGCAATATCAATTATTTTCATTTTTTATAATTATTCTTCATATCTCTGTTGTAGAGAAACTTTCACTTTATATATATATATATATATATATATAACTTACCTATATAAAGCTATAAGGAAAACAACATACAAAGAAAAGTAATATCAACATTTCAGTTATAATAAATTTAATCTATGAACAGACGGGGAATTGCACTTGGGTTTCATTACGTAGTTCCCTTTTCACACATTTTAATTTGAGCTTGATAAAATTAATCTGCTATTCACTTTGGAGATTTTCGAATCCTATTAACATCTGAAAATTTTATCTGATTTGTTCTACGTGAAATCTCTGCTTGAAAATCATTCTGAACGTTGATTTTTTTTAATTGGTTGATAAAACATTTAAATATTCGATTAACATATGCATTCAAAGAAACACTTTGTATGCCAGTTAGAGCAATGTATTAGGAATTTCGTAAATATTTGTCAACTGAAAAGTATGTTCAAGACAAATGAGATACCAAATTAGCTCAAGCAGAAATATAATTATCTTTCTATATATCTCAGCTTAAATATAATATAAGCGAATGTTTCGATTATTTATGTATAAAAAAATACAACAGCTGACAAATCTTCAATAAAATAAAGTAAAATTATGCATTAGAACATAATCACCAATCGCATGAAATATTCTTTCTTTATGGCATTGATGCTTTAATTGAGGAGAAAGTATTTTCATTTTAATCTCTGAAGAATGTGTGAAAAATTTCTAATTCTCCAACTTTGACATTTCTTAAAACAAAATGATACTAAGTATATGATAGTCTTCTTGAAGTTATTTAACAGAACTTTATTCTTCCGTGATTTATTTTCTGAAATAAATTTCTTCTAACATAAGAATGAACCTGCGTAGAGTTTTTACCTGTGGAAGTACTTAAATTACATATAGAAAAAAATTAAGATTAAGAGAGGTGAAATGAAATGAAATGTCTAGATTTTAAAAAGCATCCCTATGATTAAATATAAAAATACGTGCTCAATTCTTACTTAATGAAAGATGACGGGAAACGCGAGCTTTTCTAATACCGAAATAGACACAGAAATGTTGTTCATGTGGAATAGATAAATTAGCTGCTGTAACATAAAATGATTCAACGTTATAAAAATTTAAAACTATTTGTAAATACTATTTTTTTTGTTTATGCATGTCTTTATAAAATAAATTTGTGTCCGTTTATATATTGTCATACTGATAACTTGTATGTATATGTTTGTGTGTGTGTGTTTTTATCTTGAAAATATTTAAATCTTTTGGAAGAAATTAGGTTGCGAATTTACTACAAGGAATTTTTCAGTTAAATTATTTTGAAATTTAAAAAATATTTATATCTCTCTCACATTCACACACATTCGCCAGCCTACCACACTGCAACTTAAATTGGAAACCAGCCAATTACGTTACGCCTTACCAATGAATTACATAACATTTAGGATAAATTTGGTTCTAAAACTCTAAAAATCTATAAAATTAAATAATATGTTTTAATGTTAATTAAAAAGTTTTAGCATTTTTGCAGGTTTTAAGATACAAACGACGAAGCTTAGGAGACCTGATATAAACACCATGATCAAAAATGTTAAAGAACACTCACAAATAGGAGCACTGTTTTCAAAAGATGTCCTTTTTTTGTAAATTAAGGAGAATTTCGCTTATTGAAACTTTACCTCAAAATATAATTTTTGATCGATAGATGATGAGTCCATATTATATTTAGATTTTTCATAATTCGGTTGTGGTCAACAAGCTTTTATCCAACCTTCCATGTATTTCCGAATGTCATACTGATTCAGATCGCTCATCCAAGGGATTTTACAAATATGATTTTACAAATGGAATTGTTTTTCAAAAACAATTTAGCCAAAATTCAGCTTCTTTTTCCTTTGGATGAATTTGATAAAAATCTATATATCTTATTGAGATTTTGTTGCTACTTAATCCTTACGTACTATCTTCGTTAATCAACCTTTTTAATTTCTAAAATAATATAATAATTTAAACATAATTAATGACATAATGAAATGTTAAGAAATGCAAAATTAAAAAACACATAAATTGTTTGCAAAAAATAGTTAAAACTTAAATGTTTGTTGTTATGAATGCTTGGATAACACTTTTGAGTATCCATGCATTACGTCCATATTTATCAAAATAGTATAGATTCATAAAATAATTCAGCTTTCATTTACATTTATTAATGTTACAAGAACAGTAAAATGATAAAAATCTGCAGACCAAAATAACAATCCAAAGAACTGTCTCTATAAACTAATATGGTGCTAATTTTAAAAAGCAAAAAAGGATTATACACAAGAGTCAACATTACAGATATTCAATATAAAAAACTACATTACAATATGGATAAAAATACATATTTGAAATATGTTAAATAAATTATTGAAGCTAAATTTTTGTAACATGACATATTTTAGCTTTTTTGTTTTATTTTCTTTATTTGAGACAATAACATTTTCAGAAAAGGGATACAGTTACCTATTTTTAATTCAAATTCATCGATGTATACACTTTAAAATAAATTTTCAATATACTGCACTAGATTGAAAGGTTTTTCATCTAACATTTTTTACCAAAAATATATTTTTCTATTCTTTAAAATAGAAAACATATTTGTATTTAGAACTCAGTTTCAACATGTTTACCAAGTGAACATTTCAAATACGGAAGTAAGCACTCTCCAAACTTTAAGCATTTATGGTAAATTAAAACGCTACTAAGTTTCGAAAAACATGTCAAGAAATCCCAATAGCCTACGTCAAGTGTTTAAAATTGTGGCATAAAAGTTAATTTTAAGTTTCGCCTGTACAAGATAATCAAGAAACGTCAGTATAAGATAATCGTGATTAAAGTTAGTTTTAAAATGAATGGAACGATTTTATCCTTCTCAAATTGTTGATACTATGATAAAAACTCTGTTATAGAACTTATGAAAAACATGCTCATGAATATAATTACGTATGATTCAATCATATTAAAAAGTTCACCTACTTCAGAAATACGATTTCGAGGAATAATTTGATAAAATATAAAATACCATAAATCAATCAAATAATTTAATATATTCATTTAACACTGAAATATAAGTAGATAATTTCATAATCTTACATTGTAAAAAACGCAATGCTTCAAATGAAATGTAAATCACGATTTTTTTTTGTATAATTCTAATAGTTGCAAAATTTGAAAACTCATACGAAGGAGTAGATCTTGACGTTATCATGTAATTTTCGAAGATACACGTACTTTTGATTCGATAAAATATTTAACCACTGAAAATTAATGCTCTCTCAAACATGATTTATAGATACCATCTATTGATGTGATATTGTGTGATTCCTGATTTTCTCAAATTAGAGAAAAAATTTTGAAAAAATATCGCATTAGTATATACTGAACCAAATAAAAGTAATTAGTAGCCTTTATAAAAAAAGAAAATGACAATGTGTTTGAAAAACTCAAATTTAAACGACACGAATTAACTACAGAAAAACAAATACAATTATGTTTTTAAAATTTTAGAAATACTTTAATTAATTTGCAAGCTACGAGAGATTTTCAGAAATATACATTGTTTAATTCCTTAAAAAATATATAAGAACATTATAAAATACTGAAAATATTAAATTCATTTTAATTAATGAATGTATTTTAATTGTATGCTTAGACTATGCATAGAGTTACAAAATGATATCGTTTAATGTGTATGGCATTAACATCAAAAAACATATATCTATAAAAAAGAAAGAATATGTTCGTTTGTCTCTTAAGTAATCACAAATAAAATGATCTTTTTATTTTTGTATTTCAATCTCTTTACTATAAGAAAAGGATAATTTGGGTGAAGCTGATATTTTTGGACAAAGGTTAGATGATGTAAATGGACACTTAGTTTGAGAATTCTATAGTTTGAGTACCATAATTGACCAATTCAAACCAATTTTGATTTAATACCTCTCGATTACCTTTTACCTTTATTGAACTCGATGATTTTGCGTAAAACCATATCTTGAAGCCAAATCTGAAATACACGAAATATCTGTAATTTATCTAT
This sequence comes from Trichonephila clavata, assembly GCA_019973975.1. NCBI lineage: Eukaryota > Metazoa > Arthropoda > Arachnida > Araneae > Nephilidae > Trichonephila > Trichonephila clavata. Next base: position 169,021 of record BMAO01023544.1, read on the forward strand.
ATTTATTAGTACATTGTCATTGACTCGAATATGAAAGCGCTTTTTTTAAAAAAAAAGTTATTTAGTTAATATATGAAGTCTGGGAAGATATATCCAGAAAAAGTTTATTTAGGGTAAATAAGTTGAAAGATTTATACCAATCAATTTCTTATTTAGTATGAAAGAATAATCCTTACATTGAAAATTTCTTAACTGAACTTATGATTAATTTTTAAAGGCATTTGTTTCTTCAATTAGAAAAATAAAGAAAAAATACAAGAAAAATAAAGCTAGAAAGATAGTATAGTGAAAAAATAATTGCTGTCCTAAAATGTATTTATGCAACATTTTGAAATTGATTCAAAAAATAATAATACATTATAGTTTTCAATTTTTTTAAAGATTTTAGAAAATCTTTGTAATTTGTACCAATTGACGTTACCATAATACAAAGTGCTCTTTATTAATGTCCTATTCCTTAGGATTCCCTACTTCTTTTGACGATGACCCTAATTATTTTTAATTTTGATTAAGTGACGAAGAAGACTCTACAAAGATAAAGTTTAGAGGTACAGAATGACTCGAATCCCAACTCGAAGGAACTAATACCATTCACGTGCTCTTCACCCTGACCTTCCCAGTACTTATGCAGTAATAACGAATTTTACATATAGTACGACATGTCCTTATTTTTTTTATATGAAATGCAATGTTTTGACGCAAAATGTGAATATTTCACAGTTTTAAAAACGTAGAAATGTGTACCAATAAATCAGTTTTTATTATAGAAAAAGTTTCGAAATGAAAGTACTTCTTTAACCTTGTTTAAATAAACTTCCTCAGAATGCTGTCAAATGTTTACTATTAGAAAGATAGTCGATTATATCAAAAAATGCTTTAAATAACCCCCTTTCTTCCACAAAACCATAAGACTCTCAATATAATGTTATAATTTTTAACAGCAAAATATATTTGGTTTTGATTATGCACTTACCTGATGTTTAATTAGTGCACGTGTTGTACTCAAACTGTAAAAAAAATTAGTCTCAGCTTGATAGTTATCCACAGTAAAGCATTTTCCTATTTTCCCTTGGATATTAATTAACTCAATTGTTTCAGGATTTTATTAAAGCGGTGGCAGATGTTTCGATGTGCTTCAGAGTGCAATTAATACTAAAGGAGCTGATGAGAGAAAAATAACCAGAAACACAAGAATTACTGGATATTGTTAAAGTAGTAATTGCTATTTGCATTTGCTTGATGAGATTTTGTGGAGAAGTAAAGAAATTAGGAGTGGAGAAGATAATCTCTATGAGACATCAACTCTGCAATCAATTAGAAATTACAACAATAGTTGATCTCATATATTATACTTTCACAATAAAAAAATGGAGTATTTTTTTAAGCAACCTTCTTATGGAAACGTGCTTAATATTGTATTTGATTGCTATATAACTTTCTCAATTTTCTTTTTTTTCACGTTTATAAAATTGCAACCAACCTAATTTTGCTTAACAGGGAATGGATATTAAAAAATGATTTTTAAATAATTTACCAAATGTGTAATGTTTTAAATAAGACTACATTTTCTGGAAAAGTATATTTTGTTTTCAGTGTATATTTTTTGTTCAATGGCAATTTCATCACAAACGCAATAAGCAAAAAATAAACAAAAAACAATTTCGGTATCTTAGTCTAATATTTCTTAGAGTCAGATAATTATATTTGATATCAGACGTTAAATGACTATATTTTTTAAATATTAGATACCAAACATATATGGTAATAAAACTCAGTTTTCAGCTATGTAAATGACTTTTTAAAATGATAAATCATATCGAATATATTGGGAATTTAAAAGATAAGGCAATTTATTGTGAAGGTAAGTTAAACATATTTTAACAAGAAAAATCTTTAATACTAGAACGTCTGAGCTTTCAATTACCCTTAAACGTCCGTCGGTGTCATTTCGACACCGTGTTATAAAATATATAAAAAAATTGTAATAACTAAACAATTGCAGAACTACTGTTCAGTAGGATTTAGACTTAACATTTTTTATTATCATTCCATGTAACTAACATATTTTTTGTTCCTTTATATCATAAAAAACTAACACTGACATGTTTCGTGAAGCTTGCAGGACCACTGCTTTGTCACAAAACATTTCCAGTCACAAATATAACAGGAACTTTACTATTTTGCGGTATATATTGTGTACCATACCTAGCGATATGTATATCGGGATTTACTGAAATATTATGAATTATATCCACACTGTCTTCAGATTCTTCACAGTCACTTTCACTGAATCTTATTACTTCATCGGAATCTAAATTAGAGCAAGACTGCTCACCACCAACCGATTCATTCTCAGAAATCTGGGGTAATAAATAAGTAATTTCATAAGGGGTCAGACATTTTCTACGAGTATTCGAGTATTCTTCTCAGATTGTCTGCCCTGCACAAGTTACGAAAATCGAAATAAATATTTTTTTTAAAGCATATAATCAAATTATATGTAATAAAACACTTTGACACAACAGTTTCAGAAAAATATATTTGTTTCCACTGTTAACCCACATTTCACTCAAGGTCAAATAAATGTGCGATACTATTTTGGGAAATTTGTTTTAATAATGTTATATACTCAGTGAACTATCTATTGCTGAACGGCAGCTAATTATGATGATAAATTGTGAAGTGACACCAGTGAACGTTCTACGTATATATAGTTGTAAAATATATCCTAATTTACATATAACCACAAAACATTTACTGTGTAATTGCCATGGAAAATAATTAAAAATCACGAAAAATTTTCAAAACTCCTGAAAAAATGCCGAAAGGAGAACAAATGGAGCAAGCATCGGTATCAAATTGACACTGATGAGAATTCTAGTGTTAAAAATCTTCAGAAGTATTTTCAGTTTCATTTTGACTTATTTTAATATAAACATTAATAAAATAACAAGTAAAGATAATTAGCAATATTGTAATATGTGTTGACCATATTTGCATGAAAATACATACATGGCATTTGTATTGTCGTTGCTAACTTTATATTAAAGTTATTCCAAAACCTCAAAAAACTTTTTATTTATTACTTTATATTTTACTGAAGAAATGAAATTAAATAGGAAACTAGTAGAGTATATGGATAATATTTTAATACATTTCTCTTTTTATTCAAACTATTTCTTGCAGTATTAATTGATAAATTTTTTAAGAAAGTATTGGAAACTGGATCCTGCTTTTATTAAAATAATAGAGTAGACTTTTTCTCATATTGTTTTTGACACCATGTTTGAACATGAATTTAAGTTCCAATCTAACGCTTTTATTTTATTGTAGTTTTTGAAATTTCTTTTATTATTGAAATTAATACGTTATCATTTTAAGAATGGCATTAAAGCACTTACTCATCATTCTAATCACTTAAAATTAACTTAAGATCCAAAAAACACATCAAAGTTTTTTATAAATATGAAAATTTAAATTAAAGCACGCCTTTAAATATTTATTTAGGGAGAAATAAGATTGTATATTACGAAACACATTTCATGATAACTCCTTCAAAGGCAAGTGAAATTTCTGATTCAGTAAATATTTATTTCTCTCAAGACAAATCTAATGAAAAAATATCTTAGAAAGTTCCTTTTTTGGAAAAAAAAATCTGATTCTGAAATACATTCTGAATAGATCCTTCCAGAAATATTTCATTCCACTTAATATCCTAATACGTTTAAAGTCCTAGCCATTGAAAACTACTGAAATATGCTTTGGAATCTTTGGAAACTTTTTTTTTTATCTGAAAGTGTATTTTGAATTTAAAGGACGTTACACAATCACTTCATAATACCTAAATTCTCAGACACATTTTTCTTATATCTTCGTCTCGTACTTCTTTCAATTTTATTTTCTTTTTTATAGTTTTTAAGTAATTTATCTTATATTGTGGTAATTTTTAGAATTAAATTTATGTATTTATTAAGTATTTAAAATACATTTATTAAATTAGAGGTATATATATATATCTCTTATGATAAGAAAGTATTAAAAAATACACACATTTTACATATAAAATACTTACAAAATACAGTAGCATCAGAATAAACCTATAATTCCAAAGGCAACAAACTCGAATCGAATATATTGTTTTAAATATCCTTGGAAAAGAAAATAGAATTCTTTACTTTATAATGGTTTATTTAGAGAAGCGAAATGGGGAAGAAAGCTTAATCCCCCCTTTTGCTGTCATCCTTACATCAGCCAATAGTGAGATATCGTTTATTTTGACCCAATTAAGTACTCCAGACTTACTTTTAGAAAAAATAGAGTTATTGTATCTCTTGATAATTCTATAAAATAATTCGATCATTATTATTTTTTTTGAAAAAAAGTTTATAATAATGAACTTTCTATGTATTGGGTTATCTGTCTTTTAATACTTAGATCAGGAAAAGAGCCACATTATATTTAAATTGAATATAAAAAAAAAATGTATTCATTCATAAGCAGAAGACAATTTTAAAAAAAATCACCAATACCGAAGTAACTTGGATAAGCATTTGTATGTATTATGAATACAACATCGATAAGGATTTACTCTCGAGAATAGTGATACACAACATTGTTATTTTAATGTAACATATTATTAAATAAATTTACCGTGAATAATTTTACCGCCATATTACACGCACCTATAATTTCAAGCGGTATCTTTTCAATATCTAAGTGCATTCACCATGTAACGCAGACCTAAACCTTTAAGAAGAAACCTGGCATGTACATGTAAAATTCTCTTATGTTTTAAAATGATTTTTCGGAGGCATTAGCCCAATATTTAAAAAAGTAGTACACTTCTAGAATTACAACCCAGTAAATATGTAATGAATCCCATTTCTTTTAAATAAATAATATTTATATATATATAGAAGTCTATTTTTTATGTTCGGCTCTCATTTTCTTTTTTAAAGCTCTTATTTTTATACACTCCGATAACTCAAACCAGAAAAATTGGATCTTATTTTGCGTGTTAAAAGCGCGCGTCGCAGTAAATCAAACTGCAAGGTAAGAGTTGTATAAAATTCTGTTTCCCTTGGAAATTCTTCAACAGTTCCTTTCAATTATTTGGTGATTTTTTACAGTTTACAAATTAAAAGTACGCTCACCTGAAAAATGACAATCATATTTATCATTTTTCAAAAAAATATTGTTTATATAATATTTGAATGACGTAGACGCTCAGCACGCAACTGAAATCACCATTTAAACTGTATTTAAATATATTTAACCCAGTAAACATTTAGAAATGTGCTATTGAAAATTTCTATAGAAAATAATTTTGTTATTTTTAGTACAGTGATTAATTTTAAAAATAACTATTTTACAAATATAATTTGAAACTTCTCGAAGAGATGCGCAAAATAAGACAGGATAAGTTTGAAAGATATTTGGAAACAAGATCTTTAACAAAATGACCTTGTAAATAATCACATTTAAACTCCGAACTGTTTTAATGTTATGAATGTCACTATATTTTACAACAAAAAGGCTACGAGTCCATAAAAACACCTAAAATTAAAGAGTATTTGATAAATTATAAAACATATTCCATGTTCCTTGATAAGAGTTATTTAATAACAAATAATAGCAAAAGAAACAAGCCCACGAGAAATATAATTCCTATGTACACAGGATTAAACCGGGATTTAATTTTTATATTATATTATTTGTGTGTGAAGTTCTTACGTAAAAAATTATATTTATGTAATTTTCTTTAAGAACATCTATAAGAGCTTGTGTAATTTTTTAAGCTATTATATATTGCACAAACTAAATCCAACAACGAAGTTTATATGTGAAGCCTATCTGGTACTACTTAAAAATTATGCTGTACAAATAATTAAGTAAAACTAAATATTTCCAGACATTATTTAATTTTCATACATTTTTCCAATTTTAAAGTATACTTAATTTACAAAGTACCTAAATATATTGTGTGCACAAAAATAACGAAATTTTTACATTTGGACAACAATTAAAAAACAAACACTAATTTAGCTTTCAAATAGTCCATTTAATATAATATGTAAAATAATTCTAAATTTTTAAAAATGATACTTAAGATTTCTTTATAATTATTTTTTTTCATTTTTTATTACTTTATTTCATATTTTGTTGTTTTTCTTTTATTTAGGAGCATCTGAAATATGCACGTGTTTCTGCAATGTTGCTCTTAAATGTTTTATTCACTTGTTCAATGTGTGTTTAAATCAATCATGTAAGTATTTCCATCAAAATTTAGGTAACAATTTGTTAGATATCTCTTAAAATTTAGGGAAGAACTATTTGCTTATTTACAAATGATTAGTACCAAAATACATTTTTCTAATTTTTTATTGGAGGTTTTTCATACATTTACATATTTCGTCCATTTTGAGTGTAGAAATAAACACATTTATAAACCAATGTATACGAAATATCTTTAAAATAAACAATACAGAGTATATTTCTTAATTACATATAAATTACTTTTCAAATATGTATCTTAAAAAATACATTTGTTTTACTTAAAATTTGTTTAATTATTCAAACAAAATTTTATGTTTAGGTGGTATAAAAGGAATTCAAAGAAAAACTAACCTATTTCTCTTAGTGAAAAAAATAAAATTGTAACGCTCAAAATCATTGCACAAACTGTTAACTTTCATTTCATTTTATAATGTCACTAAAGTATTGAAAATTTCAAATTTTAGAAAAATGACATCATGTCATTTTAGTACATTTTTAAATAAATTAAATGCAATTATGTAATTAATTCCACCTCCTACAATGGGATAGACATTAAATATTTTTTTTATTTCCTTTCTTGGTATTAAATAATACTTTAAGTATGAAGAGTATTAAATTACGAGAAAGCATTAAATCAAAAATTTAGGCCCTTAATTCTTTAGTTACGGATTAAAAAAAATACAGCATGCATATTACGTATGAATATTGCTGAAAATTGACTAGAATAACATTTTTGTTAACTATTATTTGCCTCTAAAATTGAATAAACAAAACACAAAAAGGGAAATTACAGCATTGATATAAAGAAGTAATTTAATTGTTATCAAGATTTTAATCACCAGTTCGGTTTGTTATCTATATAGAAATATTTCAATATACATACTATATTGAAGCAGCTTACTTTCAATATTTACAAAAACATGCATTGCAGCATGGCAGACTTAATTAAATTTTATATCGATGTGTTCAAGTATATATTTTTTAATTAATAATTTAGCCATATATATTTCCTCAATCCCATTTCAATGATTAACATATATTTTTTTGCTATAAACTTCTTTTTTCTCCCAACAATTTTGATTAAAATTCCTAATAGAGCACCGCATTTTCAACTTGTTTATTATGCATCAGCCAGACAGTTATGAGCTCTCCTATTTCTGAAAGAAGGGTATTAAGTTTAAAGGGCAATTAAATGCATTCACCTGTCAAAAAAGTTTTGAATATGAAAGTGGAAAAAATATAATTTTTACTTAAATTTATTCAGTTTCCTATAAATAGTTATTTCCTTTAAATTATATGCTTTTAAGAAACTCTTTTTTTTTAAGTGAGTTCTAGTTTTGTTCATTTCTTTACTTATTTTATTCATTTAGACCTATGCTAATTGAATATACACATAAATTCAAATGTGCAAATAACGAAATATATGTTCATAACCAGTACTGTTATTCAAAGATAAATTAAGCACTCAAACAGTTTTCAAGTATTCTTCCAAATACTTTTGTCTTTACAAGTCTCAATTTACCATTATATACTCTTGTAAATAAAATCCAATGTATATAAATAATTATCGATTAAAAATTTCATACACATTTTTTCCCCTAATGAAACTTTTTTTTTTAATTTAAAATTCAAAAGATTTTTACCAATAGCTAAGTGTTCTATTCTAATGGATCTAGTAAAAATAAATGTTGTTAGTAGTTTTTATTACTTTGCAAAATTTTCTTAAATTATTTATCCATGTATGTGAAGGTAAGCATAATGGTTCATTTTAATAAAGTAATTAATTGACATTAAATTTCAAGAGTAGGAATTCTATATACCTAGTTATCAGGATTATGGGTTCATGTTAAAACAAGAGCATATTGATGAATTTTCACTATACGTTTACAAGCTTTTAATCGAAACAACTAGTTTTTTTTTCCTTCTACCTTTTTTGTGTGATTTTTAAGAACATAGAAATAAACGCGGCGGTTTACATGGACGATGCGGTTTATACTTGCAGTACAATTTATATATTCCTCGCACTTCCAAGAGTATACTTTTCCAGATGTAGAGTATTTGCAAATTATTGAGCAGCTGGACATGCATTTGATTCAAATTCCTGACAAAAGATTGAAATTTTGTTAGAACATCGAGATTTAAAGCGCGGTATAGGAAATATTGCTTTACTTAAAGCGATACATGCTTTAACATGGCATGTAGATTGTTAGAGAAAATATTTTTTCTATTTTTAACAGGTTTCCTGTATTATTTTATTTTACGAGTATGATAAATAGTATATCAGTAACTGATGGTAAATTAACAAAAATGTAATTTTGTACCATTGTAAAAAAAAAAAATATTAAATTTTTTTTATTAAAAATGTTCTCTTACACTAAAACATAGTTGAAAAAGTAGCACATGTGAAATTTTTGTACTATATGTATTGCACTCGAATAATTCCATTGATACGCAAAAAATAAAAACCTACTTACGTAAAAAGATTAAATTAAGCTTCAAAATACCTCCTTCTAAATGAATATATATATATATATATATATATATATATATCTGTTTTTGTGTTTTCTATTCCCTAAGGTATTTCCTATCCAAGATAGGACTTCGGAATTGTTTTTTTAAATATCTGTATACGTATACACAATGAAAGTTAGCATCGATTTAAAGATTCAGGGGTTTAAAGTTGTTTTTATACATCAAAGTTATATCTTTTCTAGAAAATTCTCATTGTTTTGTTTAAATTTTAAAGCTATTTTCTAAACTTCAGTTAAAAGTCTGATTGCTTCAATTCTTTAATGAAGTTTCTTACAAAAAGTAAAAAAAAAAATATAAAAATACAAATAAATAAAAAAAGTTCTATATTATAAAGATTAAAACTCAAAAATTTGTAAGTAAGCTCGTTTTAAGACTATCCAGTTTTAAACTGATTTTAATTTTGAAAACAATCATTTATGTAGTGTGTAAAAATCACTAATTACTGCTAATATTATTGTCTCGAATTCTTTAGTGCTGTATTCCGTAAAGAATGACATTAAATAATACATTGAACTTCAATGCTGATAAATAATTTCGTAAATAAATAGATAAAAAGAATATTAAGCCTCATATAAACATACAGAGAAAGATTTATGCAATGGGTACGTACAACGTATCAATGCAACCGTATTAAATGGTGGAACGAAGCTTGGAAATTCCTAGCGTTATCGCGGGAAAGCTTCATTTCACACATGCACGCAACACTAGTTGGATGGTAGAATACACAAACATGGATCAAACCTATATGGATATTCACTTAAGAATCTGTAAAATATATCGAATGAGCCATAAAGCGCTTATTCGTACATCAATATTCACTGAAGCATATTCCGTACTGTGGGCTCTTTGAAACCCTGATCCTGTGATTATATGATTGAGGATTGTTAGAGAAATGTCATGTGTGATAACAAATGATATAACATTGTTACCATTGGAGGCTTAATGTAAGTCACGATAAGTTCGAGTAGGTAAACCGAAGCCCTCCGAGTTAGGAATTTCAGGAAATGATGTGTTGGAGTCTGCGTGAAAACAGCATTCAGTACATTTCACGTGCAGCACGTTCACTTACATAAGGAAAGTGGTTATGTGCTCTATAGTGGCATTTTCTTAATATAATCTACAAATACACATGGTAGATATGCGCTTCATTGCCTCATGTTGTAAAAAACTGAGGGGTTCCGTATGAGGGAGGATATTTTCTGTCCTCAAAAATATCTCCTTGACTACTAATGTTATTCATATACACCATGAAGTCCTGTAACACAAAAGTTTTTTTACAGTAAACGAACGAGTAATCTACTAATTAGAAAATAACTGTTTCCTCATTGACTTACAACCACAGCTACCTAATTTCTTGCAGAAAAGTCAAATGAGAAAGTTGGGCTACTGCTGTTTCAATATAGGATAAGTTCACGCAATGATATGCAATTATGCGTGTCCTAAGGAAATCTTAAGTGCACTTCGTGCTCATCTAAATCCCGATCTACCAAAAATGGTTTGCAGTGGATCGGCCATTATTGTGTTTGCATTAGTGAATTTTATGATAAAATAAGTGTTATGAAACTTACTCAGTAATTATGTTTCTGTTGTTGTTGTTTTAATGCCACCTGTCTGACGTAGTCAGATCGAGGCCCACGAAATTCATCATGGCATCGGCTTAGATTGTACGCCTGACGTCAGCCGTAGTTTTGAGCACCATGCAGGTGATAGTACAATTTGGCTCAGTTCCCCCCCAATTTTGAGGAAGAACACCCTGGGAGGGGTCAGGGCCTCCCACCTCTCTTCCTCTTTCACCTCACGAGATGACTTGCGACTCGCCAGCTATTTAGAGTACCCCCCTGCCATGAATGTACTATACAAACACCAATGCCTTCTCCGGGATTCAAACCAGACCCTACGGCACAGCAGTCAGTATTGCTATACACAATACCGGATGGGCGACACTATGTTTTTATTTAAATGAACTAGAATCATATATTTCAATGTAAAATTCTTTTTTTTTAAGTTTTCAAAAATAATATTTTTCGATTACTGATCGTGTAATCAAGAAAATTAAATATATCATAATATTTGTTTTGAATAAATTTAATTATGAACTTCATTAATTATTAAGATTCCGTAAGGATTTGAATAAAATTTAAGAAAGGATATGCTGTGTAATTTATGTAGTTAATTGTTAGAAAATAATAAAGAATATCAATACTGTAAATAATCATACTCCCCCCCCCCCAAATCGGTCCAATGATTTTTATAATATGGCTTTTCCTGCTTCGTTTTGTTACCTACATATAAAAGTCACAATGCAGTATTTCCAGCTTTGTAATACAAGTTAATTGTCTCATCATAAAAAAATTTAGTAAGCCAGTCTATGTAAAAGAGTAGAAATATAGTTTGGAATGTATATTATCACATAAGTAAAAAAAAAAAAAAATCAAATCTAGATGAATTTGAAGCAAATAAAAAACCAGTTTTTGGTATGAATGAAAGTTTTTCTCACAATATAACATATTTTCACTTGGCCAGACATAATAACTCCTCATTAATTTCTAATAACATAAATTCAAACTCCACAAAAATCCAGAGTGCGGCAATTCAATGAAATGCAAAATATATGCACAACTACTGTAAATGTTTGACTCCTGCACCTGTCCAATGTTTTCACCCTGTATCACCTCTTATTAAAACGGAAAACCATTTTAGGAGTTTTTTGTAACGTGCCCGGTCAAAAAATAGCCCTAATCTCGTATAGAATATTCTCAGAGCATCTAGTTTGCGTTCCCTTTTGGTGCACTGCAACATTTAGTGACTAAATATGTCCTTAAGTACAATCTTTGTAGAATTTCTGAAATAATACAGCTTCTCGTTAGAAATCATTCACTCGATCACAGTATTTTTCCTTGAGAAAAGCAAGCAAGATCCAAATTTCCCCATAACAATATATATATATATATATAATCTATAACCAAAAATAAGAATCGATGAGTTGCCTGATTGTAATGAAATTTCGTATTCAAAGACATTTGTACTAAACATGAAAATGATTAAAATTTGGTGTACAATGAATCAAAAGCGGGAGTTACAGCCAATTGGAACTGTGCACTTAGCAGGTGTCTATAAGAAGCGATTCTCTATCTGATGTTCAAAATTTCTGTAGTAATACAATTTAGGATTGCTTTCAGCCACATAAAAAAGCCTTTCCGCAGGATTCGAACTTATGACGAGCAACTGTCGGAGTTTATGAAAGAGGTCATACCATTGGATTGAAAGAGGAAGGCTGGCAAATAGGAGTATCGCTGTTAATATGGGTCGAAGCGATGCGGCTATTATAATATGCTGGCAAGAATGGGTGGACACAGTAGCATATTTCAGGGTCATGATTGTAGCTTTAAACATAGGGGCATAACATATAGTGAAGATAGCGGTCATAGCAGCTGATTCATCGTTATCAACCATAAGACATGAGACCCATGCGTGAGTGTACACCACGACTATTCAGACACCTGAAAGAGAGACATTTACTATCGTAACAACTGCTACGCTACCTGCCACTCACATTTGCGCACTGCCAATCCAGATTACAGTTGCACTTGGCCGAGGATGATTGGTAACGTATAGTGTTTAGTAACAAATCCTGCTTCAAACTATGACCTGACAATCATTGAAGGCGTAATGAAGACCTCTAGGGTAGCATGCCGATTCTAGTTTTACTAGTGTACGCTACACACATCCTCAACCAGGAGTAATGGTATGAGGTGTCATTTTTTTGACCGCCTGATTATTTTAGTCATCATTACAGGCACACTTAGAGCACAGCGGTACCTCGACGACATTATAAGAACAGTTTTGCTTCCTTTCTGGACCCTGGTCTTATTTTTGAGCAAGATAATGCCTGTAACATAAGGCACGTTTTGCTATGAACTGTCTTGCAGCTTATCAAAGGCTTCCTTGCCCAAATAGATAGCAAGATCTCTCTAAAATCGAGCATGCCTGGGATATGATGAGAAGGCAAATGCATATTTTAGTGAATGTCGGTGACCTGACACGACAATTGGAGCAAATCTGACATCTAACTTGCATCTAAGTTAGAGGTGGGTCAACAACTTATCAAGCTATTTAAATTGTAACTAGGTCACTCTGAAATACGTAATTCAATTTTTCAGAATGTGTAATCATATTCTATTCTTTAGATAATATTTCTACCCACACATTTTTGTGTCTATATCAGACAACTTATTGTTGGTACGTCGTTTTTTTTGTTATAGAGTGTACATATAGATAACGCTTCAACACCTCAGGTCTGGGGTTCTATCATTGGATTGGGAAAGGTCGAGTCAGGCTTTTTCATCCCTTCAGGGGGTATATAAATGGGTACCAAGCTTTCTTGGGGACTAAACACTAAGATTTTCACTACAGACTAACCACCTGGGCGGGACATTTGCTTAGGCACCTCACCGCTCAAGATTACAAGATTACATATACTGAAATAGACACATTAGACCTAGACCTCATGCACAGTTGCACTATTTAGTTATATATATATATATATATATATATATATTATATATAATATATATATATATATATATATATTACAAGAATATACAAAAATAGTTATATACCTAAGATAACTATAGTCCTGATAGAATAGATTTAGCCACAAAAATACTAGAACAAACTCCTGGCCTTAAGAACCAGGATTGCAGGTTTAAACAATGTTTTTCGGCTAGCCAACATTCACCTGAATTTGCCAATACTCTGGGCCATAAGGAAAGCAAGAAATATCTAGAGAAGTTTAACTATTATTATAAATAAAACCATAATCAATTAATGTAAAACGATAATATTGTTGCCTGTAATAATTACTAAAATATTTTAAAATCAAAGTAAAAACCATTAGATGAAGACATATATATATATATATATATATATATATATTTAACCACATGATTACTACAACGCATAATTCCAGGCTATGGACAATAACAGTAATGCATAAAATTATTAAGTTTTGATAAAATAACATTAATACTATATATATACACATTTAAAAACTCTATATTTTGTTTTAAAATATATAGAAAATAAATGTACCACCCAGACATATGCAATTATTTTCTAATAAAATATTGTTAATTTACTTAGCTAGATGCGCCATCTATCGATAAACTGTACAACTTATAACTTTTTTTATTCAACTGTTAGGTAACTTTTTATAAATTTAGGAGGGTATCCGTGTTCCATACAAAGTTTAATAAAGTTATTAAGATTTAAATATATATTAAACTTATCACTAATTAATACATTATTACGATAAATATAATTGAAAATAATATTTCTATATATTGATATAGATAGGTTGGAATTCCAGTAATTCAAACCTTCGACAGTGCAAACCTTTCGCTAATTGGAAGTACATGCACAGACCCTAAAAAAACTCTTGATAGTTCGAACTAAAACAATACGCTTTGGTACACTCAATATTTCGAAGTAAAATCTGTGCAGATCAGACTACCAGTCGTGTATCGTACACCCCTGCAACCCTCGCACTGCGGATGGGGCATACCTGACTAATGCTATTTGTGTATAGATGTTCTCAAAATTCGTTTAAGAGTTGTTAAAATCCAACTTTTAAGCGATTTTCCAATTGGCGATCTGACATCACTCAAAATCAAAATTCTAATACTCTCATTAGATATCTTTGATCCAGTAACCAATTTAAAAAACATTTTGTTTGATGCGCTGTAATCACCGCGACGAGCGATCCTTTTTTCTTAAACCTAAATTACTAACACATAAAATAAAAATTAAATGGAGAATCAGATATAATGCTATGAAGATAAAAAATTCACATGTTATTATTATAGTATGCTTTACATTAGCTGTGGAGAGAAAAAAAGACATTTTTTACTTTTAACCGAAGCTGTGGAGTAACTTATTGGCAAATATTGCTCCGCCCTCCCCTCTCTTGCATTTAAATTTCATTTAGCGAAGTTGTAAAAAAGCGTACATCTATTATGCTTTTTTCACGTGAAATAGTATTACGATACTTGGAAAAGCATAGGAAGCATTTTCAATGATTATTTGCTATATATTTATGAGTATTCAATCAGATAAAGCATAATGAGTAACGTTTCACAAAACTGCTTTTTGAACAGGCATATCTATTTTTATCTTCAATACACTTAAATATAGGGTGTGTTCCTTTACTATTAAAACTTTCCATCTCACTTCTCTTTGCTTTCAATATTAGAACTTGTTTTTTTATCGGGTATTAATATTCTGGTTCAAAAAATGGTATTTTGTTAATATGACAAGAAACGCGACCCTAAAATGAGTAGAGTTATAAAAACTTCAATGAGTTTCTCATAAACGAAAAATTCGAAAGGAAACGGAGTATAATATTAATTTCAAATATGCAAAATTGGATATTTTTTTAATATCTGCAAGTACATGATCTTGTGCAAGAAGTAGTAGTTGTAATGCGAGGGAACCTGATGAACAAATCATGGGAGTGAAAATTAATTCACATTTATGGACACTTCAGCTAATAAGGATACTCTATCTAAAGAAAAGGAGTCGGAAGATGAAAACGAAGAAACAGATTTAAATAGACGTGATTTGGCGCATTATATAGGTGCTCCCATAGATACAGATTAAAGGGAACAAATTTTCTTTTAGTCTGTTTATTAGTAATAGTAGTTGTGTCTTTATCTTAGGACTCGGAAAGTATCAGTTTTCTATTTCTTTTTTCATTAAATGATTTTTGCACCATACAAAGAACTCTCATTTTTAAAAGTAGCAGTTTTTATGCTAGAATAAAATATAATTTTAGATCAAACTCATCCCAGGACTCGGAAACGAAGAATAAGGTAAGCTATACCTTTTTTCTTACACAAGAATTTGAAATAGAAAATTATTTTACTGTTTTCGTGTCTTTCTTAATGTATTGTTTTTATTTAGTTTACCAGGTTATCTTTTGACTGTTGTAAGATTTTCCATTTAATTAAATACTATAAATACTCTCTAATGTTATACGATCTTCGTTTACTCAGACGCAGGTTGATTTTGTATCCAGTTATAAGTTTAATGTTTAAATATTTTTACGTGATGTGAAAGTTACATTATGTTTGGTTCTGTAACCCTCTGAAAGATCTGACTAGGGTCCCGAAACTTGACCCAGCGTGGAGAGGGGGTCAAATTATTTTCTGTTATGCCACTGCTGACTACAACACGCAATTATTCGAAATTATCTTATAAAACTCACGACAATTCGAACACTTACTATCTAGAGTCATGTGGCAAATAGGTTGGAGCTTACATGTTTTGTGTTACATTGCCTCTGCGTGTCTCCTCTGTAACAGAGATGGACATCCATCTGGTACCCTTTCTATGTGTTTTTCGGTTCCTCAGGCGAAAAGTCACTTTAATTGCTTTTCTTCTCCAAGGGGGCAGTTCTGGTCACACTCGTTGTCAGCCGTCCATGTCTGTCTTTTAAAACGTGACCTTCTATACATGTGTTCAGAAAAAAATGTCCGCTATTGTGAATAAGAGATGCGCGCGTAGGATTGAGTGTTTTTTGTGTCGGACAGACATGGCGAGTTATGGCTCAAGTGTGTGACATAGTATGTGGCACCAAATCGGTTATGGGTCGGACTGGGCCCTTCTTTGAAGAACTAGTAGTGTTGGGGAGAGTGTCTGAGGAATCCGGGTCCGAAATAATTTTATTTCCAATGAGTAATGGAAGATATTTGTTGGGACTTGAAAGAGTCCTATTCGAGATTTACTACATAATTATATTCTTTTAATACAGGGATTTTAACTTCTGTAAGATACTTATAATGTATAATGTTTCCTTTTAAATATATTTCAAAATAATTTTATACATATGTACAAACGTTGATTTATTACATAGTTAAAAATTTTAACACGTAAGAAAATTTTTTTCCTTGTGTATTTTGACAGTTTTTTTCTAACCCTCTTGATAATTCAAACTTTTTATAATTCGAAAGTTATTCATAGAATCCTACAGCTTCAAATTATCGGGAGACGAGTTTATATATATTACTCGAATATAAAATAAGTACTCGTATTACCGTATTTTCGAATAGATTTAAATTTATGTACAATAACATTTTTTTCACTCTTGTAGTACATTTCATTTGCTACTAATAATCAAAATGCATACTTACATGTATGCATACATATATAATACTATACAATATTTAAAATACTGTAGTATCCATCTCTTTACTTTTTATCAAAATTTTATTCATGCATTTTAATCTTTAATCTTTTAAGCTTAGTATTCAAATAATTTTAGTTCCTTAAGTTGAGTATGCTAAAAATTACACCGTCAAAGTATTAAAATTGCTATATCATGAATGAAGGATGATACAAGCGTAAAATTCGTGAGGAAAATAGATGATCCGTTAAAATGCAACGATAAGTATTAGTATGCAATAGTTCAAAACAGGAGGCTGTAATAAGATATTTAACTCCGTAGAAAACGGAATTTAATCATGGGGTTATTAATTCGGGAATCTCATTGGAATATATTTTTAAGAACATTGTTTTTTCTTCAGATATGATAAAAATGACTGTCAATCTAAGTAATAAATTAAAGCCTTTTTTTTGATAATTTGTAACCTTGTTTCACCATAATTTAGCAAATTTTGCAATTCTTACAAAATCCAAGTGTTGTGTCAACTTGGTTCACACATCATATATATATAATTCCATTTTGGAAAAAAAAATTGAATATATATTATTTTTTTTTTAAAAAAAATGTGTTTGCATGGTAAATGCCTATTTTTCATTTTTTAGTCAGGGAGTAAATTATGTTTAGGTGAAACAGAACATATTTAATGAGAATTTACACGTTAAAAGTACTATTTTCTTTCATAAAGTTACTTTTTATGTACGTTTCATTGAAATAAATGATAACCTTTTACAAATGTTTCTTCATTCAGTTCATTTCAAAATTGTATTCTAATGCACAGTATTTCATATATATATATATTGTATAATAAAATGAAAATAAAATATAATAAATGCAAAAAGTTGTACTTCTTACAAGGGTAAAGAAGAAAAATTGGATTTGAAAAAAAACATATTAGGAAAAAAATGATGCAAAAGTATATTGTTCTAAAATTGGATAAAAACTGATAAAACAAGAAATAGAGGTGTAGGTCTATTAAAATTGCAGACAGCAAAAGTGTCTTAGGACAAAAAGGGAGACATATCATAATTTCTAAGGCTATCGTAGAAGTAGGGTAGTGAATTTACAGTTACGCAATACTTTATGGATCCACCTTCCGCGTATAGCAGAGACTTTCGACATAATTAAAAAAACAGAGCCATGTTGAAAAAAATGACCTGTATCTATCAGACTCGGATGAAACGCCAGACATTAAAATAAAATCAACGTATGAATAGTGAGAATAGAAATGTTTCTCTTATAGAAATGAATATGAAGAAAAAAAATTAGGAAAAACTGAGAAAAAAACTTACATGTAAAAATGTCAACCAAAAAGATTTATTAAAGCAAAACAACTTAGTCAGAATTTGCGCGCAAACTGACGTATTTAGGTAAGCTAAAACTTGCGGCCACATTTTTTTTTAAATGAAGATATGAGGAATTTTCTGTTGTTTATGATTTGTTTAGTATATTTTAAGATAAATTTGCTAAAATTAAGAAAAGAAAAATAAATTTTTATTACTAAAATGGGAAAAAATTGGTAAAAATTTACAAAAAATAACATTAACCAAAAAATTATGAACAAATTTTCAATTCTTCAACTCTGAGAGAGATGTTATGCTATATGCTACTTATTTTTGGATTCACCATCAGGATAAGAGGTATTTTAATTTTAACAAAAAACTAGATCCCTTTATCTTAGTTATTATATGAAATTGTTTTAAATAACTGTGATTATGTTAACATAAAGTGCTTTAAATTTTTATAGTGAAGCAGCGATTGGATAAATCTAAAAGTTTAAATAAGTTTTTCTACTATTACACAAAACATTCACAAAAAATTTCAGCTCATTATTTTGAAAACTTTTTTTTTCATTCGCTAGCCCAGTATTTTCAACAAAAAAAAATCGAGCAAACGCATTTTAAAGTATGACATTTTGCTTAAAGTAATGACATCTGCTTTCTCTAAAACACTTGTAGCAAACGGAAAATAATAAACACGGTATTTTTATATAAAGCTAATAAGATGGTCCATAAAAGAAAATCCGAAAAACATTTGTCCTATTTTGTCAATTTTTACGGTAGTCGGATACCTTAAAATTGACATGTTGACACATAGAAGCAAAAACAGTGGCACCACCTATATATTTATTTTGTAATTAAACCAAACATACGTTATCTTAATGAAATTAATAGGCTAAATTGAAAAAAAAAATTCTAAAAAGTGGGTTAAAATGACATAGGAAAATATTTAAAAATGAACTTATTTGTATTGCTGTAATTCAAATAGATTTTGCAGATTTTTTTTTAATTCCCTTGTTTTAATTCATTATTAGCAACTGCATCAATGTTTCTTCTTATAAAATTTACAATAATGTTTCCAGATATAGATAGTTGTAAATTACTGCACCAGAATGTTAAAATCATATTTTATTATAATGTTACATGTTAAAGTTTTTTTTAATGTTAAAATCAAAAGAGAGTCCTTTTTATCAAAAATATTATTTATTAGCATATTATTATTAATGTTCAATTGAACCTTTATTCATATAAAAGTGCAAAAGTGGAAGCAAACTTTTTATAGGACCGTAGCGGTTCTATATCTGCCTCCAGAGGCTTACACGTGTGACAACTATAAGAACCGTCGTCGTGTTACAAATAACAAAAAATTGGATACTTTAATACTTATAAGCGTTGGTAAATAGATCAAGCAGAGCACCTGAGGGAAAAAAAACATATCTTTTTAACGTGACTGGTAACGTTCTTGTAGAGAAATAAATCTAAAGAAAGAAAGTATATGCGGTTTTTACTGATACGAAGGCCAAAAAGCTTTGTTTTTCTTAAGGTATTTTTTTTTCTCCTAGCGTTCTTTTCTCCCTCTCAAAGCCGACGGTTCTTTTTCTATTGGAGTAGGGTGCTCACTTTGTAAGAAGGATTCAGTTCGTGACCGGGTTTCACAAGTGATTCTGTCGATCGAACCCTACGTCAAATAGAATTTCTCTACCTTAGAAATACGTCTGCGCAAATGACCCTACTCATATTCTAAGTATCGGGAATCCGGCTCAAAACAATTCATTTATTATTTGAAGCAGTTAAGGAATTGGAAGGCTTTTATACACAATCGTTTGCTTAGAAATCTAGGAGTCAATAAACTTTCGAAGCGTGTTCTGTGTGTGTTAGTGCTGTGGAATTTATAATCGATAACTCAATTCTAAACTTCATTCGTAGCTTTTTATTTTAATCTTTGTTGGAGGGTAGAATCGATAGGGAACTCTCTACATGCATATGAATTTATTGTTATAAATTGATATATTGATGTGTTACAATCCCTTTCAGCTGTTTGGTAGTTGCTTAATAATGAATTACGTTGCTTCGAGAATTTCTGCTTATAGTAAATAAGATATAGGAAGCTATGTTTCAAATTTAATTTTAAAATCGATACCCAAAAATGTGTTTGTTGATGCATAGTTTCTCCTTAACCCGGCATCACTCCCGTGAAGAAAACGACCTAAAGTTCTTGCGCAGGGTTGTCATACCCAAGAGAGTATACATTGTGTATTTACCTTCAAATTTGTATACAAAGGTTAAAAAGGAAGAAAAGTAGAAAATACAACATGTTTATTACACTTTCCAAAAGTAAATTTAGTTTTTCTGTTCTTTTTATAATTGCATTCAGTGCATTTTTATACACTCCTTTAATCGCGTCGTGATTGAGTGCGATGTTTTCACAGAATCTCAATTTATTTTAATCTGTATCTTTTTCAAACTAAACATATTTGAGTAAACTTCTCTGTTCTTTAAATTTTAAAAAAAAAATCGAGTTTCTTTTTTATTTTCTCTTATTTTTTGTTCCAACAGTAGCTTTTTTTTTCAAAAGTTCATCTGAAAGTGGATAAGATGTGTATCAGTTACCTCCTTTAAATTTACGTTCTCCTCAGACGTTTTCGTGTGTCTACATATTAAACATTTATTTTCAACAGTGTCTCCCTTTTCTAAATCTGGATCGATTTCAATGTAGGAATCATACTTGCTTTTATACACTTTATTTGAATTGTCCTCATCATAACCACGAAGAGAATTTCTTCATCCAAAAACACTGTTCCACTATATCTATTAATTACTGTATTTATTAAATTACTTAAGAATCACATTTCTTCCTCATAAATACAATAATACGCCATAACATAAGGAAGATTTAAAACGCGTGTTCTCATGCATTCAGAACTGTAACGGCGATTCACGTGCAGGGTATGACATACCCAAAGATGTGATATCCAAAAATATATATTCAGTATTAACCTACAAGTTAAGGCTCTCCAACTGATATGTCCTTAAAGTTAGCTACACGAGAAACTATCCATTTTTCAAAAAAGGTTTAGAAGGAGCGTTGAAAAAGTTTAGACGGTGGGTATGACATACCCTGCGTGAGAAATACCGGATTAAATGTGCTTCAACTGTGATGTCAGGATATACGCATGTATAACACTCAGGAAATATCCTGAACTAGATGGAGATACTTATTCAATTAACATATACAGTAAAATAATCGGTATTGGTTTTCAAAATGTATTTAAATTATTTGATATTTGGCCTTCCCAAAATATATTTGTAGAAAGTCTTATAGTACAAACTAATAACTAAATGGTAAAGATTTCACAAAATTCAATATTAATAAACTGTAAGTTTGAGAGGAATAACAAAAGTAATCTTAAGTTTAAAAAGGTAAATAAAGCAATGACAGAAATCAGTATCAACAATTGTTTCACTTTGTAATTTTTTACGATATTTGGAAACACCAGTTATTATGATTAATCCGTTACCAAATTAATTGTTTCACGTTACATGTTACAAGAATTTCTTCAGATTTTATGTATTGTACTTTGTGATACTTTTACTATGAAATACAATTAATTCCTAGTATATTTCTTTTTACAGGACTTTATCCCAAAAAATATTTGATTTGCTTAATAACATTCCATTCATTTTTTCACGTCAAATTTTTTCATAATTATGTTTTAAAAACCGACAACAATTAATAAAACATTAACTAATTTAAAAAAAAATAGTCACATGAAACTACGATTTAAATTCACTTCCTTTAAAAAGTAGCATGATTTATAAAATCCATTAATGGGTCTTTGGGTTTAATTATTGGTACATATTATATGACCAAGCGCTTAAAACATAATTAACAAATATTTGATAAATTGATTATTTTTTATCTTTCAGTAAATAAAATTAAGTTAGTTGAAACATAAAAAAATACACAATTTTTTAAGAATTGCTGCGTTATAAACATACATATTTCTTTTTACTTAAAACGGCACATAAGATACTTTTAAATTTGGTATTTTGATGTTTTAGTTTTTTTCTTACGTATGAGACAATTGATTCTAAAATTTCTATTCTAAATAATGTGAATGTTTAAAAAGTCATTCGTAACAACTAAGACATTTTATTTCAATGGTATTTTCATTTACATAAGCTGCAACATTTCTATTAAATTTATAATACATTATTTTAAAAACTCGTTTTTAAAAATTTTGTACAATTGGATGATTATATCTTTTCAAGTTTCACATACTATGATTTTGGTAATGATTACTGTAAGAGGGAACTATTTTAACACTGTTATATAAATTTAACTGAATATATTTTGGAATGCAATTCCTTAAATATCAAATGATTAGACCGATATAATTATAACATTGTAAATTATCCATCACGTTACATCAAAATAATTATAATTTAAATTTCAGAAAATTTATTAATAAATATTATTCCACCCTTAATTGAAAAGTAAATGTCCATATTGTTTTGGTTCGTGTGCCAAGTAAAATTGCACAGGGCTATTATTGTAGTGATGATCATATTTTCTGATTTGGAAAAAATAAACACAAAATAGTACTTTTTAGGTTGCTATTTCAAAAGTTTAATAATATGTTTGAGAACTGTTCAGAGTAATAAATGGGTTACAATATTAATTCATGAAAAAATTTCCGTATGCTTAGCTAAGACAATTATATTGGTAGAAATGATGGGTGATGTTTGAATACATAAGTTTAATTCTATCTAAATTCTGGACGTTGAAGTTTGTATTTGTTTCCTTAAAATAACTTCAAGAAAGAAGTCGGACAAATAGAGCCAATTCTAATTTATCAGACAAGTAAAAAAAAGGATTATTATTTTATTTTCTATTTGGAAATAAATTCCTTTATTATCTAATATTCCGTTATTATTCCTCCACATTTTAAGGCCTTCAGCATTTCAGTTTGTCTCTTACTTGAATGGAAGTAATGTTAAAATACATCACATTAATATTTCAATAAACATTATTAATTATGAAAGACCTTATTAAAAACTTTGTTGTCAAAATATATTTTTAAACTGTTAATTTACCTTTCCTTGTCAGGGGAACAAGGAAAAAATAGTTCTACAAAAGCGAAATTCCACTTCAAAATTCTGTATTATAAAAATTAAAAAGTTTCAGATTTAACAGAAAAATACCCTGAATTGTTAGTTGTAGTTAATCATGCTGTTTACATTCTAAAAAAATTATATTTAGCATTTACTCTATCATTGTAAATAATGCGCAAAGCTCTGATTAAATGTTCTGAAAGATAAACATATAATGTAGCTAACTACTTTGAAGAAATTATACGTTATATAGAAAATATATAGAAAATAATTATATAGAAAAAATATGTATTGTATAAAGCTTTACAACAAAATTCAAGAAGCTTGAGTATTAGAAAATAATTCCATAAGTATTAAAGTTAAAAGTTTATCTCTGATCAAGATAAAGAAAAGAAATATCTTCAAGCTGTCAGAGGAGCGTTCATAATACAGTAAGAAAAACCCCAATATTTGTCCAACGACTGAAAGGAGTGCAAAGTAATAACTGTCTACGAAAGTTGATTTTTTTGTTTGTTTATTTCATTCTTTACTTGGTTTCCTTTGGAGTTTAGATTATCCGATTTCTCGATAATTCCCGGGTATAGAAAGGTGAAATTAGTCGAAATTTTTTGGAGGTATGTATTTTTTCAACACAGAAACAAGTACGGCTATTTCTAATCGTGTTGAAAGAAAATATTTTGAGCACTTCAAGACCAAGATGTAACAAAGTGGGTTCTTTAAGAAAAGATTTAAGAAAGAAAACTCCTTCCGTGTTTTGAGAATTTTCTTTCAGTTATGAGTTATTATATTTTTTTCCTTTTATATAAAGCAATTAGCTCCGGTTTCTTTTAATGTTTCTAATAATTATTAACAATTATTAACGAAAGGCTTAAAATGTTTTACATTTAAAGCCTAGAAATAAACAGTTCCTTAAGACTAACGCAGAAAAAAAAAGTGTACATATATAAATGCCGTATATATATATATATAAACACGTACACATGCAGACACACACACAAACGTAATATATATATATTAGTGTGTATATATTATGTATGTTATATATATATATATATATATATATATGTATTATGTGTGTATGAATTCTAATAAGAATAAGCAATTAGTATGATAAAAACAAACTTGTCGTTTAGTTTATTAGACCATTTATAATTAGTATGATTAAATTTAAAATTTTCTGCATTATTTTATTAAATTTTGTCAGCCTAAACCTATTTTAAATGAATTTGTTAATGTTACTTTTATTTCGAAGTTAATGATAAGTGAAAGAAATGTACATATAATAGGGAATTTAACATAATCATTTTACTGCACTTATATTAAGCCTGAAGTTTTATCTCAGTTTTTTGAAGGTGAGAAAGGCGAAAGTCAAATTTTCAAATGACGAACTTCAATTAAGAATACGAGAAGGAATAAAAAAAACGTGTTCATTCACATATTGTGATAAAAATATACTTCGTATGAAGTATTTGCAATGTTTCACTTACATGTATGTTAGAGTAGAAGTTAAAATATTCAGCTATATAAAGTTGGTTTGTAAAGAACTTTTCTCATTTACTTTTTTTTTTTAATGAACTGTTTTTTACTTTTTTTAAAACGGGTACTTAATTTTTCTTTCATTGTCGTTTTACATACAACCTAAATAAATTACCACCATTATAAATTATTTATTTTAATTAGCTACATAATATTTACTGTAAAGATACACTGATTAAAATTACAGAATTGCAAATATATATATATAAATGTACATGTATAATAACCTTTAGTGTGTTTTCTCATATAATGTTCTAATCTCTTCTGATTTGACAATGAGTTAAGCGAAAAAATAGGTTTTTCTCTGAATGCACTAATTTTATAATTATTGCTTTAAATAGTTTTAAAGTTTAATTACTTAGAATGATTTAAAGTTTTCGTAATTATTCTGAAGAGCCTAATCAAGCAAAGTTTGCAGTATAACATTATTCAAATTGATGTCCCAAAATATATTGTACTCAAGTGTCATTCTAAATTCCAAATAATTAAATTTCCCATACGACATAAAGGAATTCCTTCAAGGCTAAGATTCCATTGATGCCATTTTAATTCAATATTTTTATTAAATATATTATTAATATTTCTAATTTTTAAAATCATCATTTTGAAAAAATAAACTTCACCTCAAAGCTTTTTGTATACATTATTTCTTATTCATTGCCTAATTTTCCAGTTAAATGGAAAAAAAAAAATTCTCAAAACTATAAATTATCTCAAATAAACATAAATTTTAATTTATATTTTCCTATCATTACGTTAAATATCCTCGTTTTATTCATGAATAAGTCTGGTTGAGTGGGAAACAAAACGCAAATCTAATATAAATATAATATCATACAGAGAATTTGGAGTTTTCTAATTTACTGTAGCATCACATTATTAGAATGATAAGTAAGACGGTGAGAACATCGTGTTGTTTACTGTACTATATTACACTTTTGACCCACATTATAAAAATAAAATAAAAAATGTAAAGAAGAGTGTATGCATACAAATGTTATACTTTCTGAAAGAATGCTGAAACATGATATGTCAAATTAAGCTATAGCTATGGATCATCTCAAATTTTGAACAGTTTCATTCAACATACATTTCATATATTCTCATTGTGCTCCAAGATTTTTATCATGATCGATAAATCATTAAAAATAGGTAAGAAAAAATAGACTTATTCGCAAAGAAAATAAAGCTTTCAAAAATGAAAAACTGAACAACAAAGCTTGATTTAAATGTTTTGTGTTTAGTGTGTTCCAAATGTTTTATAGGTGTGTCACGTAAAGAGAATAAGAAAAATTGGCATTTGTCATTATATATATCATTTGTAATGTCCACGGTATTTCTATAGTTGCTAGATCTTCAGTTCCATCTATCATGTCTTTAAATAAACATCTATTAAGTCATCATCATCTTTTACACGACTTTTCCGTTTTTGCAGGGATGAAGGCGATTTTGAGGCGCCATTCTTTTTTTATAAGGTACTTAACTGAAGAATGATGGCGCCGTAGGATAAAAGTATTCAGCCGTTTTATTTCTTGATACCTGCATCAATTTCAAAGAAGAAATGTATGTGCAGCTGATATGAAATCAGTCAGTTGCATATATATTTGACATTTTAGGCATAATTTTTTACATTTCTTAACGTTTAACTTCATGAATTAAAACCTTGCATATTTTTAATGAGTATGATGCAATAAGTACCATTCAAGCGGATTAATATTTTTTCTTTTATTTGAAACTCGTAACTTTTTGTTAAAATTTAAAAAAACTAAATTCTTTGTAGTATATAACTTAAAATACATGAACACAATTTTTTTTAAAATTATAGGGTTTATTTAATAAATAGATAATGTACATGCATAAGGATAAGGTGATATGCAAATAGGGCTTTCTAAAAAAAGTATATGCTAGCAATGTTTTATAATTCTCGAATTCTCACAGCTCAAAGATTTTTTACATAAATTCATTTACGTTTTCCTTGCAAGATGATTTTAATTAATTTCTAATGAATTATATTTAACAAATCCAATTCATAAGTCCCAAATCAATCGAACGTGTACGTGTCATTGATTTGTCAAAGTAACAAATACTTATTTCTCTTTTTCTTGTAGTCATCTTTTATATCTTATATATAAAATAAATAGATTTCTGATTTACGCAAGAAACTTCTTACACGTTAGAAATAAAATCTTTCAATTTACTTTAACAGTTATGCTATAGTAAGTTTAAGAACATAAGAGAGCAATAATTCATAAATGATAAGTGCGATAATAAATCAAATGTATCAATTGATTTTAATTAGAAGCCATTATTATAAAACCGTGATATATTTTTTTTTTTATAAATTTATAAATTATTTTCAACAAATCAAAAATATTTATGAGACAAGAAATCTCTCTTACCCAAAGCATTTTCAAATATTTAGTGTCGAAAAGTAAAATCTAAACTAAATTTACAAAAAATGCTTGCAAAATAAATCCACAAAAATTTAGAAACTCGCTTGTACGAAGCTCCAAAAAATAAGCGTTCCATTTACAGTATCTTGAATCATTTCTACTCCATCAACTATTATAGAATTTGATACATATCTGTTCTTTGGATAGATGTGACACAAACTGGCCCCATCTGTTGTTTTATTTAGGTTAATAGGAATTGTATTATCGAATTACAAAATATAAATATATTTTTTATAGAAATGGACTCTATCGTAGATTTATTTTTGTGGCCTTTCGAAATTTTAGAGAAAATATAAAATGAAAAAACATCAAAGAAAAACATAGATATTCTAAAACATATTTCAAATATATTCCACACAAATTATGGAAACAACTTACATCGAATTCAAGAGGACTACAAAGTTTGATTATGAAGTATCACCATCGAAACTTAAGAGGATAACATATGTGTATCTTATAAATAGAAAATATATGAGTATGGTATATAGTATTATATGAGTATCGTACAGATAACAAAAAATAATTTTACTGCAGTTAAATCAAGATGAAGAGAAATAATAAGACATATTTTAAAAATGTTTCATAATGCCAGGAATAGAATTTGAGGGGATGCAGGAATATAGTTTATCTTTCTAAATATTTTATTAAAAAGTGCAATAAAACTAACTAATTCCTAAATTCAAAAGAAATTTTAAGATAACTATTGTGATAGATAACTAAATTCCTAGAAAAAATACAAAATATTACAGTAAATAACAAAATTCATTAAATACACAATTTAATTTTTATAATATTAAAATCATATTTTGTGAAATATTAGTAAAAAATTGAACAATTTTAGGTAATTTTTTCTCTAAATTCTCCTATCACAGCAGACGAAAACAACAAGTAACTTAAAAAGAATGCACAAATTACTTCTCCATTTATATAAAAGGATTTTTCAGCTTCAGAGGTTCCTACTCGGCTCAAACGAATTTGCAAATCAGCAACTGTCATGTAGTTTTGCAAAAAGTCGCTTCGCCATCAAGGCGGGTTAGAGATTTGCCGGTTACTTTTGGCAGCAACTACCCTTTCTGTGTTGCTGCTTTCTGCTGATGTTTTTGTGATTTTTTTCCTCATGTTTTATGTACCAAGTGAGAGTTTTTTAAAGCTCGTTTTCGACTTTTGGGAAACTTTTTTTTGTTATCCTTAGGGTATGGTTTCCGACTCTAAGTGTGCAATACCTTAGGTTGGAGGAATAACAAAATCCCAGTGAGTAAAGTCTATATATGCATTATATTGAAAAAGATTATTCTGCTAGCATCAGAAAAGATGCATGTAAAAATTTCATTTAAAATAGTTATAAGAATATTTGAGTGAATAAGAACTTTGTTTAATCTCGAGTTGAAAGCCAAAATTCGTGTCATTCTCTGTTTTTTTATATTATTAATAAATGTGATGAAAAAAATTCATTTTCGATTAATTTGTTTGATTATTAATTTTCCATAAATCAATGGATGTGATTGTATTTTGATGCGATTTTTCTTTACGTTTTATACCTAAAGTTGCTAATTATTTTTTTAATTAAATGTGTTGAATATCTTACTGTGTTTTGTATTTTATTTCATTTGCAGAATTTCACTACATGGCAAAGTGATATAATATCAACTGTGAACTTACATTTAAAAAAAAATACTAAAATTCTTAAAGATGGCACATTTAAAATGTTATAATTTTATTCACAATCTATTCAGATGATTTAGAACCATCAGAACAAATTGTGATCATTCATCTATGTGATAATATACTGTGCACTTGCTTTGAGTGCGATTTTCTAGTTAATTCAATGTGTAATGTGCATGGTGTCTGAAAATTTTTGTTATGTCCTATTATTTTTTAACTTACTTAATAGTGTTTAGCTTTCAGTTCATATTACTCTTTATTTATTTGTTTTTAAATTTTTACTATGTTTACTACGATAATGATCTATTAATATTTATCCATTGCATAACGTGTATGATCAAATTATCTATACATACATCTAAAAAACTGTCATTGTTTTCTAGATTTTTTATTGTTTAATTTGCTCAGAAGGAAAGAGTTCACTAATGCTTGCTTCTTGAAATTTTAAATAATTTATCTTAGCCGATGGATGTATATAAAATAAAAATACAGTGAACTGACTGAACTATTCAATATGTGTAATTTTGGAATCTACCAATAAAAGAAATACTAACAGGAACACATAACCACATGAACGTAGTTTTTTTCCATTTCGTTTTTTTAAAGCATGTGATCTATTTCAAAGCTTCTTAAATAATTCAACTGTTAATAAGAAAATTGTTTTTGTATATGAAATATGCTTAAGGGAAACTTCAGTTATATGTTACCCCCAAATATACACTATTTCTTTGTAAGAAAAAACTGATGTTATTTAACAACTAGTTGATTTCTATTTCCAACTGAGTATTCATTCACAGGCATTTGATAACTTCCTCTTTGAGAAAATTGTAAGTGAAATGCAAAAGTTTAAGTTTTCACAGCTTTTGCTACATTAGAATGAATGTTTTTTTCAATACGGTTATCAATTTGTTTTGAATAATAATTTATTTATTTCATACGCAGTCTTAAATTTTCATTATCATTTTTTTAAGAAGAATTAAATCTTTATTTTGGTGACGAATTTTTTTTCTTTTTACAAAAAAATATTTGAAACTTATTTACATCTCAGGTTTAATATATTCTACTAGACAATTGTTTAATAATTAGTGGTGGAAATGTAATTTAATTTTCAAAGTGTATAAAAAAACATGCGTTTTTAGTAAATTATATGAAAATTACACTGAAGTTCAAACACTTGGCCAAGTTATATATTACTTAATAGGTTATAAAAATATTTCATTAACATATTGAATTCTATATATAGTAAAACGCAACAATATAATAAACAATAAATACATTATGTGTAATTAAATTTTTTATCAATTAACAATAATTATAACAGATATTCATTAAAAATGTCTATCTTTCAACCCATTGAGTCTGCTTTTTAAATGTATATTTCAAGAAAAATGCATTATCAAAAATGTTAGTAGAGTTGAATTTAAACCAAAGTTTTATTCTGTTGCATGCAAAAATATAAAAACTGAACGATTCAAATAAATTAAATCGGTTAAATTAATAGGTTTCTATTTGGTGCTTTTTAAATTATTTTTTCGCAAACAACAACATTTCTGAAGTAAAGTTGCTCATACATTTCAAGCTTCGATCAGTTTGATATTATTATCTAAAATTATTAAATTTTGATAATGCTATCAAACTGATCCAATTTTTAGATTTAAGCTATATGAGAACAGTTACTGGATCAAAAAAGAAGCATGATTTAAAAATTACTAAATAAGTATATTGTTTAATTCTGAATAAGTTATGTTTTTCAAATCAAAACGTTTAGTTATGAATGAATTTCCAAATGAAAAAAAGCACTAAAAATACATAGAGAATAAAGTATAATTACAAACGTATCCTTAAATACTTATGTTATATTTTGTACTTGTAGCTGTGTAATTATCTAAGTAGGAAAAATGCTTTGAAATTTAATACTTTTAATTTTAAATCATATCAAGTTGCAAATTTTTTTATAAATTTTTAAATTTTAAACTATTTTAAATACAATCAGTTATTCTTAGAGTAACATTTTATGAAATATTCTTTAAAGTTCCGGTAGCAAAAGTATATCAGAAGCATATGCTTCAAGCGATGAAAAAAACTTACTTAAATGAAATTAAATTTATGTCAGTGTCTTAAATGTATCATATTACTGTGAACACATTTGTGCAAAGAAAAGAGAGTACTATAAAATAAAAAAAAACTTTTTTTTTTACAAAAAACTAAAAAAGGGCAATTTAATACTAAGATTATGTTTAATCTTATTTTATTTCTAAACTATTTTCTTTTTAAATATGCTATAAAATGTTTTTCTTCAAAGGGAACTTTCCTAAGAAAGCAGTCATCTATGTTTCTGTTGTTGAAGTATTTATTTTTATATCCTACATTTTCATCAAATATAAAATGTTTTTCAGACATTAAAGAGGGAAATGTTATGTAAAATAAAAGTTCAATAGGAGTTCAGATTCAAAGTATTTTATATGTCTCTTATTTATCTAAATCCTCCAAAATACTATTTACATTGTAAATTTTCCAATATTAATAAAAGTTAATTAATTGAATTCTTATTTGAATTATTTTTTTCTGTTTTCGTTTTTTTTAATTAATCGATCAAATTAAATGCAACATAAGTATTATTTTCTTATAAATTTAGTCTTAGAATATTATATTTAATTTTTGTTTCATATTTCATACTTTGATACTTGTTTATGTAATGAAAAAAAGCTGTTATTTTAACTTTTTGTGAGATGCATTTTCAAAAATTACATTTGATTATAAGTATTTCAACACAAGAACTAATAAAAAGTAACTTATTGCGTAGTTACATATACATATGTATTTAAATTATAATTTCACTTTTTGTATTCAACCATAAATATTTAAAGGCAATTTTGAATAATATGTACAAACTGCAAAGGGGAAACGGTGCAAATATTAATGTTTTCAAAAACTATTGAAATTTCCTATCTGCTAAAAATTATATGTGCGTGGGCTCAAGAATTTTAAAATATTTTTCTGAAGAAATTGGACCAATAAATTGTTAAATATTATTCATTTAGAATTACAACTGTTGAGAGAAACAAATTTTAAGTAATTCAGATTTTAAACTCATTGATTTTGAACTAATGCTTAAACTTGGAAAAAGTGACATTTGTTAATATATCGAAACATAATGAATAATTTGAGCACATAAAATTGAAACAAAAATTAATAAAATAATGCCTGAGGACTTTTTTATTTAACTGGTATCTGTTTTTAATAAATATATTTTCTTAAAAAGTATTTTTTTAAAAAAACAATAAGACATTTAATGGTTTGTAAATTCAATTTCCTTTTGCATAAATGTAGTTAAACGTATTTCACACATTAAATTAGATGTTTTACAGCTAATATATGAAACACGAAACTTATAAAAAAATAAACGTTGTTTTATATAAGATTCAGTATTAAATATTGTTGGATTAATAATAATTTGAAATGTCAATGTTCGATTAATTTACGTTATTTTCAGCCGGTGATATTTCATGAACAAAAAAAAAAAAACACTCACACTGTAAAAGTTGTTTTGTATTTAAGATAACAGTAACGAAATAGCTAGACTTGAATTCCCTTTATAATAAGTGTGCGAAAGGAAAACACATTAGCCTGAAACTAACGAGAAAATGGGAAGTACTTGCATTTTAATTTTCAACTGTGTTTGTTTCGTGCATTATTCAAAGTACTTTTATGAAGCAAACAAGAAGAGGACCTGCATAGTTTCGAAGCTATTCTAGAAGGCCTTAATTCTTGCCATTGCTAGACAAGAACAATCTGCAAATCTACGCATTGTAAACACGTTAATTAGATAAGGGATTCAGCATAATTGATAAAGAACAGGACTATGACGTAGTATCTTCTCTTTAGCTTGTAAACGAACTATTTCTTTAGTATCAAGTGAAGGATTATCCATGTAAATCGATAAATTATTTTAAAACAAAGTACATGTAATTATCTTAAGAAATTATTAATATATTCTTTATTTCTTTTGGGGAATATTAGTTTTTATTACTTTTTATCTAAATTTAGAAAGAAAAAAATATGTGTTTCGAGTGCTTCCGAAGAGAAATACTTGTATAAAATTAAATAAAAATTTAAAAGCTAAAAATAAAACAAAGTGAAATATGCTTTGTGCACGTTAATTAAATTTATATTGTTTAATTTTGTATATTTTTAATTATATATGCTTGTATATTTAATTACGCACCCTTGTAATTCAATTATTCGTCTAATTCAATATCAGAAAATGCAGCACTTTATTTCACGGGTTGACAAATTTTTAAGTAAAATTGTAATCCAAGGATATAAAAGATTACATTTTAGTGCATTTTCAATTAAAAATCAAATTATAATCTGAACTAATTTAGTTATATTGAAAAGCTAGAGTTGTTTAAGAAAAGAATATATTTTGGTGTACCGAAGAAATATTGCACTGACGTTGATCTTATAACAGCGTATATCATTATTTGGAAGATTAAATTGTTCATTGTTTAACTAAGTTTTTTAAATACTTTGAATTAAAAAGATTCCTATTTTAAAAGATGATGCCTATAATTTAACTATTCACGTTTATATTAAAACATAATCTGCAGTTTTTTTATTTAAAAATTAGTGTTTAACTAAAAATATTACCAAGAACCTGCATTGCAAATACTATATATAATAACAATAACATTTTTTTATTAACGTCCCTAATTAAGCGCACTAATCTAACCGAGTTCTTACATTATTGTTTTCTGTGATTATATAGAAAGATTTAAACATTGAACAATTTAGAATATTTAAATTTAACAAATATAACGTTTGTCACCAAGTTTTCTCAGAAGGCAATTAATAATGAATTTACTCCTTAAATTTGGTACCTCAGTGTTAAAGGTGGACATCATTTTCACACCAGTTTATTTTTATAATGCTGCTTTTTGTTTGAAAAACTTAACAATTGTTTAATTTAAAAAAAGAATTTATTTTATTTTACATAAAATATTGTTTGTAGAATGCTTAAAGTTATTTCATGTGTTGACAACTTTTAAATGCGAATATATCAAAGAATTAAATTCTACGAAATGTTTACATGTTGTAAAAAGTATATTTGGATTGAGAACTTAAAAAAAATGTTGTTTTTTTTTGCTTTAAATTTTGATAATATTTGGTTTTAATTTTTTATTTATTAAGTAACAATGAATATTTGATAAAAATAATTGACTTAAAATGTATAGATAAGCTCAGTAATAATTTAAGGTTGTAGATAATGTTTCACCAGATTTCTGGCATACAAATTAATTTCCGCTTTTTAAAGAAGAAAAAAATTAATTATTCTCTATTTACCTAAAAATTACTTACAGGGAATTTTATTGGGGAAAAAATGATTCATTCAAATACATTTATTTACATTGCTGAGTTCAAGAGTAAGGACTCGTTTGTGCGAAATACATTTTGAATAGTTTGCATTACCAATACATTTTAAAGCAATTTAGGTTTAATATATTGACTAAATTTAATCAGCATAAATGCTTTCATTTATATTATTCAAAAAATATATTTCAAAAACATTGCAGTTTCAGAAAAAATAACAGGTGTACCTTCGAAAAATAACACATCATTTTCTGGATCATTCTCAGAATACTACATTTTCAAAATTGTGGAATGTGTGAAAGTTTTGTTTATTAAACACAATTAATCATAGTGAAAAATCTTTTGATCACATTTTGTAATAATTTTTTAATTAAATGTGAGCTTGAGATTAAATGGCAAAATTAAATCTTAAGCCCTGATGTAAGAAAAGCCAGTTTAAACTAGAATAATTTCTAATAAATGTTTTGCTACATATGATAACTGATATATAATTTAGATGAGGGTAGTTTAAGCTATTTTATTTCGTAGTTTGCTTCAATGACAGAAAGGCGATATCATGCTCAAAATTCAGTTGATAACAAATCAAGAGAAAAAGTCTCAATATAGAATTAAATTCACAAATATTTTCGAATAATAAAATTTATAAAAAAAGTGTTTTTATATAAATTTACATTCTTTATTTTCTTGAGGTCTAAGCCTGTTTTCTAAAAGAGTTAAAATTCATTAATGATTAAAGTTCTCAGTTTTAAAAATAAATTTGCTTCTATATATTTAAGTTTTTAATAAAATCTGCGAGTTGTACGGGAACCTTAACTTTGTATGCTGTATAATATATCATGCATACACAGTAACTTAAAATCTGGAACAAACATATCGAATAGAGTATTGCTTTCCTTCACATGATAAAAAAGCAATTGTAATCACTATCACTTATTTTCTGAATGACATAAATAATTAAGGATACTAATATTCATTAACATTCAGAAATATGTTTTTGCAATTTAAAATATAATTGTAAGTTGAATCGGAAAAAATTAATTAAAGATTTTAGGAATTAAAAAAAACTTAGAGGCTTTAAATTTATAA
Organism: Trichonephila clavata; assembly: GCA_019973975.1. Lineage (NCBI taxonomy): Eukaryota > Metazoa > Arthropoda > Arachnida > Araneae > Nephilidae > Trichonephila > Trichonephila clavata. Next base: position 204,549 of record BMAO01023544.1, read on the forward strand.
GAAATATGAAGCACACACATATATTTTACAGCTCCAAGAATAAATATGATTTTATTTTAAATCACGCACTGGCTTACTGTTCTTTTTTAAATTTAAAATTTGAATTGAATCTTATTTGCTCTAAATTTATTAATGTAATATGCGTATATTTTAAATTGGCAAAGAAATAAAAGGAACGCATTTTTTGCGAGATTAAAAGTGATACTTCAAACAAAAAAACGCAAAGCCAGCGTTTTTTTTTTATATTACGTTTAACTTTAATAGAAATGTAGACACCGTTTTCCAGAAAAGAATAAATCAAATATAAATACCTATTGTGCCGCAATATCCAAAATTCAGCAGGCAGAACGCCGCAGTCAAAACTTCAAAAATAATCCAACTGTCCCGCTTTTGTATTTCGGACGCACCACACATTTCTTCAAACAGATATATTATCTTTGATAGGATATATTTACAGAGTTTCCAAGTAGATCAGAAAAGTGCACTCACACTTATTTAGCAACAACATAAAGGCAATTTCAGAATGCATAACTGAAAAATAAAACAATAAAACAACTTTCCTCTGGCAGTTATTTTGTCAAAGTCCTGTCCAATTCTAACAAAGACATGCATCCACTGTTTGTATTTGTTTTCTTGGCGACAAAGCCGAGAGATTTTAGAATTCCGTCCGTCCGGACAAGAGTCCACGCGGCTTCTGAAAAGGAGATTTCAGGCGGAGTTCTCCTGGATCAGGAGTAGAGGAAGACAGGAGAGGCAGAGGGGAGACAGATCGATTTGGAGCTTGGGTGCCGGTTTTCACTTGTATGGGCTTTTTCGGGCCCCTTTGAAATACTTTTGTCACACGTTTGAACTTCTCAAAAACAAGGCTAGTTGAGTGATTTTCGATATTTCATTTTTTTCAGGATGTTCTGAAAAGTTTATCTAACGGAAATATCCGATGTTTGAATTATTGGTTGCCATAACTTTAAAACTAACATCTTAAAGTCAAGTGATCCATTCTCCGGATGATTATTTTTAATCATATTTGAACATAATTTAATTGTAAGTTTAATGTTTTAATTGCAATTTTTTGTAGTTAAACTTAAATATTAAATGTAATAAAACATCATCGATTTAAATAATATTTATCGATTGATGACACAAATCAGTCCGTTTGTAGCTCGAGTGAATGTTTTTTGTATCATTTGAAATTTTGCAAGCATGGGAAGTTTACTGTTTTTTGATATTTTATACGGTTTGTCGATGTTCCTGAAAAATGCTTGAAAATTGTGCTCTTTATTTAGGGTATTTAAAAAATACAAAATGCAATGCTTTAATCCAAAATTTGGATAAATAGTGCATTTCATATCATTTTGAGCTTTTTCACAGAGTAAAAATACTTCTATTCATTATATTGTACATATAGGAAATCTTATAAATTGTGTAAATTTAATTTAAAATATTAAATAAACAAAACATAATCCAAACAAGCGTCTATTAGTAAGAGTGTTCCATTCTGAAAATTTAAAAATTTATTTAATAATGATAGATTAGTATCTCTATTTTTTACTTTACAATAGATGTTTGACTATTTAGGGAATTTTAACTTTTACTGAAACTTTGTTTCAAATGCCAGAAAACATCATTCATAGAAAAATGCAGGGTGTCTGAGTTGTCCCCTGTGTAATGTCATGGCCCCTACAGAGACTTTTCAAAGAAACATTAAGCAGTCAATCACTTACATATATATATATTTATTTTATATAACATATTCTGCAAGATTTTTGCGAAGATTATTTTTTTAAAAAATCACTGACCAATAGCCAAGAAAATCTATCACATATTACACAATTTTACACCCTGTTAATATCTTAATTCCTTGATTTATTGATTCATAACGTCACGAGTTTTCAAGTAAAAGAGTATTTGAATAATATCGGAAATTTTACTATATGTATCCTTTATTTTTTATTCAAATGTCTAGTACCTATTAATACTAGTGTACCTATTAAGAAAACAGTAATGCTTTTCAATTCAGCATAAATGCCCCTTAAATATATTATAAGTCAATAATCAATGTCCTTTTAACTTATATCTCGCATTAAGTTAATGGTTTAAAAATAGTTTCTAATCTATATTTTTTTTATTTCCAATTTACTCTTTCGATTGTGAAAGGTAACAAATTTGCATTTATTGTATGAAGAAATAATGAGCTAGTGTGTTCGTAAAAATACGTGATAAATACAGCAACAAAATCATGATTTTAATATAGTTAAGCCCATTGGTCGAGGAAAAATACTTTAAATAGTTTACAGCTAAGTGGTTACTTACTTCCTGCAAAACAACAATCAGTACATTGAATTTTAATCAAATATACTTCATTCATTGTACCTAAATATGTTTAAAAGAGAATAAGATTAATAATTACAAATCAATTGATAAAGTAATTCAAAAATACATTATTTTCACATAAGCTAAAGCTTTAACAAAACATGAAGTTTTCTTTTTGTTTACAAGACGATCTACAAAATTTATCCAATTCCATGTTTAATTAATTTCAGATGAAACAAGCACTGCACATTATCAAAAATAAAACTATATTATTTAATGTACTAAAAACATCAAAACTCTTTCTCTTCAACGTAATATTAATTTAAAATATGTTGTGGTTTTTTTAATTATGTTTTTAGTTTTTATTTATTTTCAATTTTTTTTTACGAAATAAAACTTTAAATATAAATATATTACTAACATTATATTTAATAAAATACACGAGGAGCACATTACATTGAATGCACATAGAAAACTGGTATTTCGTTAATCGTTTCATAAAATGTTGGTATTAATACGATAAATTATTAGAAAAATAAATATTAAATAAACCTCTTGTTTATCATTACGTACTAGTAATGAAGCATGAAACTATAATGTATAACTTTTGCATTTGTATAAAAAATAAAAATACAGTTTGGTCAATACCATTTCCAGCCACTTGATAAGCATTATTATTTTTGAAATATATAGTACAGATTTTATTCTATAATAACATATTACAAATAAGCATTATTTATTTTTCGTAATTACCTCTATTAAAAATCATATTGACACACTACATCAACAAAACATTAGTATCATGCAGAATAAGCAATGTGATAGAAATATTCTGTCTGAAACCTTGTAACACTACTTTGGTAACATATAACTCAAATATTAAATTTTAGTGCCACGAATATCACAGATTACATCCCACAAAAAGAATAACGTTTCTCATAGTTATAAAATATTATAAACGTTGTGATGAATGCTGTATTTTGACCTTTTTGAATAAGTTTCAATTTCCATAATAATAATTAAATGTTCCATTCAAAAAAATTTTTTTTTTAAAAATTGATAAATTAGATTTAAATTTAGTGTATTATAAAATATTTATGCCTTAAGGTTATTTATAATTCACGTTTGCTGTACTTAAGAGGTTAAAGTCGTGTTGTATCTTTTTCGTAAAAGAATAATATTTTGGAATTTAATACATTGTTATTGTAAGGAGGGGGGGGGGGAGCGATGAAAATTATGAGGGAATATTGGGTTGCAAATAGTGAAAGTTTGAGAAGCACTGGACTACATTATTTTTCTAATGATATTTGTGATTTAAGAAATGGATGATGGAGGATATAAGTCCTATCTAAGGTATACGTTTGGAACCGTGATTTAAAAAAACAACAACGTATAAATGGATAATTTTCATGATATTTAGAGTCACTTTGATTATAATGCAAGTATAAAATTGTTTCAAGAATATTATTACAATAAAATATTATTTAAATGCAATATTTTGAAAAAAAATAAACTTAGAATTAATTTTCAAAAATTTCTTTTTTCTTGAAAAATGCTTCTATAATAATATTTTGCTTATATAAAGCAAATATATTTATATTACCCTGTTTCTTTGTTTATATAAAGCAAAAAACACTTGGCCTAAACTAAGATTTTTTATAAAATTCACATTATTTTCAGAATTACTACCAATAGAATTAATTATAGGTGTTTTTTTCTTAAAACTTCTCCACCCTGTTGTATTAAATTATGGATAAAACCACTTCTAAGTTATATATTTAAAAAAATCATATTTCGGGACTGTACAGAGGTCTGAGGTATATATAAGAAAAATATAATTATTATAGAAGCATTTTCAATAAAAGGAGAATGCATTGAAAATATGTAATTCTATGTTTATTATTTGCCAAAATATTGCATCTAAATAATTTTTTACTGCAATAATTTTCTTAAAATAATTTTATACATGTGTTCTAATCTAAGTGACGCTTTTGCAAAATAACCGTTACGAATGTAGCCGGATACCTTAAATGTCATTTTGTAATCCAAATTTAGTACTTATCGTTAATACGATAAGTATTAAATTTTGTATATGCTACTTATAAGTAATATATATTTTAAGTAAATTACTTATAAGTAGCATAAGTAAATATAAAGTATTACTTAAAAATAATAGATATTTTAAGTAAATTACTCTTAATTAATATTTTTGTTAATTGATACGGTATATAATTAAAATCATATTGTAGCTTTAGGGCCAAAGTGCATTATTGTTTTATAGGGAGGGGGAGGGCGAAAAGAACTATGATTGAAAATTGGGTCGCCAATACTTAAAGTTTGAGAAGCACTGTCTTAAGTGTACAAAATGCCCTCTTTTTTTAGAGGTGCATTTAAGCTTTGAAAGCAGATTGTGAGTAGATACATTTATTTATTTTAATGAAGATATTAATTTTATAATACTTGAATTACTATACATTTCTAATACAGATGTTAAATTTTAAAGGTACATTTTATAATGTTTATCGTAGGGGAAAACGAAGAATAATTTTTTGAAAATTTCAACATTTCAATTTTTTTTCTGAAAAATTTATAAGTGTGTTTAAATAAGTTTTATTATATGCTAAAGAAAGCGAACATCTTATATTTCTTTATGAATAAATGGCGATATATATGTACCATTGAATTATTAAGTTGTTATAGTATAATATATAATAAATGCATTTTTCTTAAAACAATAATGCATCAGTTTTTTTTTTCGGAAAATCGTTGCGTTACTAATTTTACTATTTTTAACAAAATAACTACTAATAATTTGAAAAATTGTATTTGATTAGGAATTAAAATCTAATTTTCCTACGGTACTAAAAATTTTTATGCTAATTGAACAATAAAGCTGACACAATAAAAGTTAGTTTTCAAAATTCTAAGAAATTACAAAATGTAATAAATATATAACTTACGTAAAGGATGAACGCATACACAATCTGCTGTCTCAATATTCTTTTAAAAGTAAAGACTACAAAAATTAAAAACACAAAATATGTTTAATCAATGCGTTTTATTAACAGGGCACTTCACCTGCGAAAAAGACGACCTTAACTTCACCTGTCGGTAATCTCATATCCGCAGGTGTTTACATTCTGTTTTTACCGTAAATTTTGTATACACAGGTGAGAAAGGAAGAAAAGTAGGAAGCAAAGTATGTCTATTGCACTTTTCACACGTAGATTTAGTTTTTCTATTCTTTTTATTAGGGCATTCAGTGCATTGTTTATGCACTCCTTCAGTCTTCGTTGCGAGTGAGTGCTATGATTTACTGGTTCTTAATTGTTTTTTAATTGCGTAGAAGCATTTGTTGCTGGTTTCTACATTCGTTACATTCTTTAGTAAATATAAATACAAAATGCTTCAGAAATTTGTGCATTTACTGTCGCAACGTTCAACAACACAAAATATATTATCATAGGCGAACAATTGCATTTTCTAGCCATTGAATGTGATGTGTTCATTTTATCAAGGTAATAATAATTGTTCACTCTGTTAAATTATCTGGATAGATTTATGTAAAGGAATCGTGCATGTTATTATATCTTCATCATTTTATTCTCCCTCATCATCCCCGCAAAGAGTCGTTCTTTATCCGAAAATACTGTTGTACTATGTCTATTAAATTCTGTATCTTTTATAAATTACTTAAATATCACATTTTTTCCCAATTACAATAATATGCCAATGCCTAAGAAAGATTGTAAAGCGTGCACTTGCATTTGGAGCAGTAACGGTAATTCACGCGCATTGAAGGACATATCCGAAGAGTTGGTATCCGAAAATATACATTTAGAATTCACCTATATGCTAAGGACCCTCAAAATACATGACCTTAACCTTTTACACACCAATGTTCCAATATTGGAACATGAATTCTGAAATTTTCTGAAAAATTCAATTTTATTCATATTGTTTCGTAAAAATTATTTTGAAGACAAAAAATATGAATCAATTTTTTGAAATTGAAGAACTATTGCTAAAGTAAATTGTCTCTCCTAGAAAAAAATTCTAAAATAGGCCTTTTTTTACTTTTGATCGGGTAAAATTCAAAATTTCATATAAAATTAAAATTTAAAAAAAATATTTTTATTATTTGGGGAAACTATTTAAAAACGATCATTTTAATTATAGACTGCAAAATATTATAAAAAATATCGTTATTTTTTTTACTATCGGGTAAGAAATTTCAATGTTCCAAAAATGGAACATTGGCGTGTAAAGGTATACTTTTTAACACAATACAGTTACTTTGCTTACAGTTCACAGAAAGGGGGGAAAGATTTCTAAACGCTAAAAACCTTAAAAATGAGTCGGAAGAAGATATTTATGACTGTTGACTTTCGTTTCGGCTCCCTCTATCGACTACCGCCCCCCCACCAATGTTTCTGGACAACCTCAAGTGGATTTCTCAGCTGCAGCAAAACTGCACGTGCGTTTGTGGATGGTTAGATGCTGCTTAGATCTTATTTGGAGAGGAACGTCACAGATAAAGTCTTGTATTACTTTCCTATTTTCTGCGTATTTTGTGTTTCGTTAGTAAATATTCAATACCCTGATAAGATGTCGCATTCAAAGACATTCCGGACTGTAGAAGAGGCTTTGGAATATTTTTATACACTATCAGATGGTGAAGAACCTGTTGATATTTGCCAGTTGCCTCCAAAAGAAAGTGGGTGTTTGACTGACGAGGAAGATATTGATGAAGATAATTTTCAGCCTGTTCTACCAGCAGATGTTTGTGGCAAAATCGAAATTTCTACAAATGTAGATGTTGATGAAATATCTCATGAAGGCATATTTGATCCTGAAGAACCTTCAACTACTCAAGGAATGTCAAATTTGAAGAGAAAACTCAAGTCAAATGAAAGAAATGCTGAACTTTGTTGGAGGAAAAAGATAAATTTTAACAAAATCTTAAAAACCAACAGCACTGAAAATATATGTGAAAAGTTTCCTGAATTAATTACCTTATCTCCAATTGAAATTTTTCATAAATTCATTCCAATAGAATATCTGCTGCATTTAGCAAATATGACAGGATTATATGCAATGCAAAAAGGAGAAGATTTTTCTGTAGATGAAAATGATATAGGACAGTTTTTTGGATTACTTTTATTTAGTGGATATCACCAAGTGCCTGGAGAAGATTTATACTGGAGCACACAAGAAGATTTATCAGTCCCCAATGTTTCTACTGTAATGTCTAGAAGTAGTTTCAGAAAGATTAAAGAATTCTTTCATATTATCGATAATAACAAGTTGACATCTGGAGATAAAATGGGAAAAATTTCTCCTTTTTATTCAGAACTTGAAAAACATTTTCAGCAGTTCGGCATCTTTCATTCTATACTGAGTATAGATGAGACGATGGTCCCTTATTACGGTCATCATTCAGCCAAAATGTTTATCAAAGGCAAGCCAATTAGGTTTGGATATAAAATATGGATGTTGTGTTCCAGCAGCGGCTATCCTTACTCTATGAGAATTTATTGTGGAAAAAACCCAGAAACCTGAAAACTCTCCTCTTGGATCAAGAGTAGTGTGGGAACTTTTATCCAGTGTTGAAAATCCCGACAAGCATGAAATATTCTTTGACAATTTTTCCCCATCACATAAACTGTTAACAGAACTATCTGAAAAGAATTTTAAAGCAACTGGCACTATTCGAGATAATCCCACAGGAAGATGCCCTTTGAAATCTCCAAAGGAAGCAAAAAAATGGCAAAGAGGTAATTTCGATTACCGAAGTGACGGTCAAGTGTACATTTGCCGTTGGAAAGATAGTGCTGTAGTAACTGTAGCATCCAATTATGTAACACATGAGCCTGTCACTCAAACCAAGAGATTTTGCCGTGCACAAAAAAAAGAAAATTGATATTTGTCAACCAAATCTTATAAAAATGTACAATGAGGGAATGGGAGGTGTTGATTTACTAGACAGACTTCTTGGAACATATCGGCCTCTGTTTAGAAACAAAAAATGGTATTGGAATCTATTTAGCAATGCGCTAAACATGGCTGTTGTGGCTGGATGGATATTACATTTACATTTGCACAAAGGTACTAAAACAGAACAATCCCATCTCAATTTCCGTAGAGAAGTAACTTTAAGTTTGCTTCGCATGAAACCAAAAATTCACTCTGTTCCAGGACCTCGCGCTCATAGCTCTAAATCTTTGAGACACTCAGATACTCATTATCTAGTTCCATCAACACAAGGACGTTGTGCTGTATGTCAGAAAAACACAACGAAAAAATGCCTCGAGTGCGACAAAAGATTGCATGAGAAATGTTTTCCTAACTACCACGGATAGTAAAAATAGTTTAGGACATAAAAGAAAAACAATAATATATTTTGTCTTTATTTTTCCTTTTAATCAATTTTGGTAAGTCTGTATTTTTCTAGTATTTTTTTCTTTGCTTTATTATACTATTAGCTTTGCGAATTTTGATATGAAGGTTATTTGTTTGTCCAACTTATGTTTTCCTTTATTGAGTGTGTATTTCCAGTAATTGAGTGTGTATTTCCAATAATTGATTGTAATTTTCTGTAAATGTACAAATTCCTGTTTATAAATATATTTTCATAAATTATATTTTCCTTATTTACATTATATTTTCATATATCATTCATTTTTTAAAATTATATTAAAAAGTTTACTTCAGAGGTGGTGTCAACAGGGGGCAGTCATCGGGGAAACTGCCCCCCCCCCTATCGGGTACATTTAAAGCTCTGCTATAAAAAAAATGATAGATTTCGTTCACACTCAAATTTTTAGTTCTTTTCCCTCATTTTATAATTTTTATACTTTTTAGGCCCATTTCAATTTTTGTCAGGTATAATACCCCTCCCCAACAACGGATAATGATGACCCCCACCCTCCCACCGTGAGAAAATGTTTAGTGCCACCTCTGGTTTTGATAATGCTTCTTAAAAATGTATATAATAATTAATTTTTGAATTAACATGTCACTGGTCATACTTTTAAAAACCATGTAAAAAAACTAAATGGTACCCGCCAATGTTCCATTTTTGAAACATGCTGAAAAACATTAAAAAAAATTTTTTTTTTGAATTTTTTTTTCCTATAGGTCTTATATTTCAGTTTTAATTCGATTTTTATTAACATTTAGTTTATGTTACCTTTCAATCATAGTGCAGCGTTTAAAAGGTTAAAGCAGCGTTTTTCAAACTGTGGGGCACACCCCCTAGCGGGGTGAGATTATTCTACGAGGGGAGGGGTGCGAGCATATTGAAAATTTGAAAACAAACAATTATTTAAAAATTATTAATTTATGGTAAGTAAACAAATATAAAATACATTCTCATAATAAAAAATAAAATACACATTTACACTGATATAATATGTCCATACCTATTAAAATACATTTATAATATTATAAATGTATTTGTCCTGCACAATGTATTTTATAATTAACTTAAACAATACTAATTTAAGAAAAAATTTAATAATTACCAGTGATCTCATGTATGTGGTCTTGTCACATATAAAATTATATCCAAAAATTAATATTTATCTTCATAATTTGTACGGTTTTTAATTAATCCCTTAACTGCCAATTAAAAGTTACGCGATACGCTCCCCAATACCACCGTTTTCTACGTAAGAGTGGGTATGTGATGTATTGGGGGAGGGAGAAAAGGAATAAATACACAAATCCTCTGAAATAAGTAAATCTTTCACAAACGCTGTCAAGCTCTTTTTATTGCATTCCAGATAATTTGTAATAATTTTATGGATAGCAGTGCACAGAAAAGATCGTTCTTCGGTACTATATACGTCCGGGGCAGTTATCACTTCATTAAGCGAGACGTTTATATACGTTTGTTGTACTTAAGAGTTTAAAGTCGTGTTGTATCTTTTTCGTAAAAGTATAGTATTTTGGAATTTAATACATTGTTATTGTAAGGAGGGGGAGGGCGATGAAAATTTTAAGGGAATATTTGGTCGCAAATAGTGAAAGTTTGAGAAGCACTGCCTTAAAGTCAGCTGCAAGTGAAACTATTTCTTTTCATAAAATGTGTTTTAGATGAAGTCTTCAAATATGTGAAATTATGCGTGTGAAATGCCGGGTTAATGTATATTAAGAAATATGTTCTTAAGTAACTAAAAAAAACAACTTCTGAAACATCTCTAAACGTTAAATTATTAATTTTTCGTCTTTTACAAGTAAGCTGAATATTTTTCTACGTATAAATAGTTGAATTTATTGTTTTCATTATAACGTTACCATTGACCCTTTTTATATCATGCAACAGTTTTTTTTTCAATGCAGCTGCATCTTAGGAAATTAGCCTTTCAGACAAGGCAAGTCACCAAATCCGAGAGCCATTTCATGGTGGCACCATCTAGTGGCGGCCTCACAACCAAAATTTCGAAGCTCGACAGATCCAAATTGATGTTCAAATGATCTTTTACATGTCTCTTATTCATATGGCATGCGTGCCTACAATTTAAGCACCCAGAAAATTTAGCGACTCCAGCTGGTTTCTACCCGCAACTTCAGGCTTACAAAGCGGACACACAACCTCTAAGCCACCAGAGCCAACAATTTCATGCACCTCATCTCATATGATAAGAGAGTTTTATCCAATCTTATATATATTTGCATAAAGATTAGCATTACATTGAGCACAAAATATAATTAAGTCCTTCATTAAATAAATATCTTCCTATTTTATACCTGTGGGCACAGTAGCCAAGAGACTACATAGGAAAATACATGAACATATTGTTTGTGTAGATTCATGTGTTTGATTTCATTCCTGGTGAGGAGACCCTTCTTGCAGTGGGTCCGATGCAGTTTAACTATTCCGATCCCCTAAATCCCCATTTTGGCATAATATGATGTTTTGAAAAGTATGACGCAAGAGTTCGAGTACATTATTCCACTCTTAACCGTGTTTCAGAATTTTTTATTTCTTTATTTATTGATCTCCTGTATTTTCTATGGACAATGTTAATAAATATTTAATTTCCAATATATTTTACAATACAAAATTTAGTATTGTAGGTTCATTCACTTGTTAAAGTATAAATCGAATTTTCTTTTAAAGCAAAGTATGAGCTTTTCGCGTAGGACATGGTACTTTTGTACGGTGGTCAAGCTATATAAGGAGGATATTTGGATAGCCAACCATACAATCTCTAAAATTCCCCACATTGCTAATTTGAGGAACTTCAGCCTTGACATATTTAATGTACATAAGTCCCTCTACAAGCCTGCTTTCAGTTGCGCAGATCTCGATTATATGACTCGACAACGCATGCCACGAGTTCTTGACCGTAATTGGTAGACCAAGCCACTAATATGCTTTCAGATTATTTTATTTCGAACAGTTTGGAATAAATATTTTCAAGGAGAAATTGGTGAAGTAAATGTACTTTAAATTTATTTAAAACAAACTGAAAATAATTTGTTATTTAGTGTATAACTCCAGTAGTCATTCATTAAAAAATATAAAAATATTTCATCAATTGCAGTTTTGAAAAAAGGATACTCAAAAAGGCAGTACAGTTAAAAATGCTAAGAAATACCAATTAATTTGGTAATGTATATGAAACTCGTATTCTGTAAAAAATTAGTTGATTAAGAAATTTAAGTTTCAGCTATTTTACTCCTGGAAAGGTGCCTAGAGGGAAGTACATTTGTTTCTTAATACAAATTAAAATACTCTCTTGAAGCAAAAACTGTTTTCAAAAACTTTATTTGTATTGCAATATCATAATGTTTAAATTACTTAAACTTGTTTAATAAATCTCAATTTATTTTGTTAATGTTTAGAAAATAGTTATACATTTTTTTTTTATTTGTACTAAATTTATGGTCACTTTTTATTTATTATATCACTATATATATTAATTCAGGAAAGAAATCCTTTAAATAACTTCAGCTCCATATTTAGAACTTGATACACAGATTTTTATATTTTTTTGGCATTGATTAGATGATATCATTCAAACAGGGTATTTTCTAAATGCATGCAATAATTTTATATTAATTTATACCGCATTTAATATTTTCTTAATAATTGTGTGTAAACCTTGTAAGGCAGTAAATCTTTTAAAATAATATATATGATGAAATAAGCTATAAAGTGTAGCAGGAATTGTAAAATTTATTTTTAAAAGTGTGTATTTATTAATTTAAAAAAACTAGTCTACAGAGATATCTTTTAATAAATTCAACTCTTTAAATTTTTGTGTATACATCCTGAGACACCACATCTATCAGCGAATCTATGAATACAGATCATACCAGATCATCTGAGCGCAGGACATTCTGCCATCGCAGTAGTTAATTAATTTATTTTAATGATTAATAAGACTTCATCTCTCCTAACAATTGTCGTCAATCGAAACTTTGAAGACCACAGAATCAGTGGTTAGATTGGCAATCTAATCATTATACTTCACTCAATCAAATGCTTATGAAACTACTTAAGGAGATATGTATCTTTGTATCGCGTGTATTTTAGTGTGTCATTTTAGAATTGAAATATTAATAGAAATTTTGAATTCGTCTCAAATTATGATTAATCAGAAGAGAATTAATTTGGATCTATTATATTTCCAATAAAGTACTGCAGAATTTCGTAGAAATATACAATGTTTTTACTTGATTTGTTTTTTTTCAACTTTCATCTTCCATTACTTGTCTCTGTCATGTAGATTGCATGCATTTCTTATTGTGTTGTGCTGTATCGTACATGTTTACGTAAAAAAATGTGAATTTATTTGTGTTATTAAAATTTAGAACCAGATTCTCCTTACCTTTGCTTCTTAATAACAGTTTAAAAATATAGTGTAAGTTTTAGAACAATTTAACTCCTAAGACTGCTATAGCTTAAATAAAAATTAACTTTACGCACATTTTCTCACTACATCGTCTCTATCAACAAAACGCATTGATTTTATTAAACTTTAATATGTGTGTACTTGTACATTTCAATGTTAACAATCACAAGGTACTGAAGGTTTACATATACATTTTTTCTACAAGATGATCTTAATCAGTTTCGCCCCCCCTCAAAATAAAGGTAAATTGTTATTTTTTATCGCTTAACATTTTTTTCCTCATAAGAATTAAAATAAATGAATTAAATGGCATTAGGTTCATTAAAATTTCTTTGGCTGTTTATATATAATAATTTGTAGATATATTTTAATAATAAATGTGTTGCATTATTTGTAAAATATGTCTTCCTATATAGCTTATTAATTTAGACCAAACTTGCATATTTTTTTACACTTTTGATTTAATTTAAACTTGTTCACAAGTAAGGGAGGGTAATAGATGTGTGTGTGCAATTTAAAAACTCAATTTCATATTTTCTATTCGAAGATAAATATTTGAAAGATTGCAAATCTAATTTTCTCTAGCTGAGCATATGAATAAAAAAAGTTTTGTCTCGTGAGATAATTTTTGTACAAAAGATCTAAAATTCATTTAAAAATACAGTGATTTAGTTTTATGCGAGCTTTTTTTTTTGTTTTTGTTTTTGTGTGCATTATAGTAAATAAATGAAAATTGATAGGAACTTTCAATGATATATAAATAATATAGACAGATGTTTTTAAGTAAAATCCCGCTTCTCTAGATATCTTATGGAAAAAAAAAGCTTATATCGATATAATTAGAACCTATATCGTTATTTTATAAGACTGGATTTTTATTATTGTTCTATTTGTGAAAATAATATTTGTATAAAATCAATTATTTTCAACTGCAGATTCATTGAAAATATGACTGATTATTCTATGTAATTTAGAGAACACATCCCCTTAAAATGACCAAAGTATCGATTTTTTTATAACTCTTTACTTGACTTCTTTCTAAACATATGCACCAAATTTTGTAGCTCTTGCTATATTATTATTATTTTTTATAATAGTTATTCAACCTTTTAGCTTTAACTAATGAAATGAAAATTGAAAATTGAAAACACTGCATGTGGAGGACTTAGAGCCACTTTCATTAGGTATCCTAAACTGTTCCTTATTATTTATTTTTGTGAAATTTCTTCAAGAATGATTCTTTAATAAAAATAAAACTAAATCAACCCACTTGCCTTTATATACGAGAGAAAGATACTGTAAAAAAATTGCTTTCCATGTGTTAGAATAAATAAACAACTATTTCTAGGTCATTCATATTATGAATTTTACCCTTATTGTGAATGGAAATGAAACCGTCCTTGTCTTGTACCTGGCATCAAAAAGTTAAAAGATGGCGACTTGAAGCCTACAGAAATGAAATTGAAATTTTTGTGAAAAAGGCATCGTATTTTTCCTCACAGGTTAAGTTTTGAGGAGACGTAGGATTTTAAGTTAGCTTCTGCAAAAGATATAAGTTATAATGAAGATTCTGTAATTTCTTATATTATTTGATAATGGGTATGCGCATTACAAGAGATCCATTCCTAAACTTATATTGTGGAATCCTTTCAAATCTTCCTCAATAAAAGTTGAAGTTATTGAAAAGCTTAGATGTAAAAAAAAATATTTCTATTAGTTCTTGTGTGTATTTGTGTGTTTATGTGTGTCTGCTGCCTGTATGTGTTATAGCTAAATTAGTAAATTTTTAATCCAAGTTAACAAAAGTTATTAAATCCAAGCATTCGATGCTAACATATTCTCAGTTCAATATATATATATATATATATATATATATATATATATAATCAAAATTTCTCTACAAGAGAGAGATGAACCACATGATCAATACACAAAAGAATATCAATTGCCAGATAACAATACAACAGAATTTAGAAGGAGATATGAAAGATTGAAACAACAGAGCAAAATACAAAAGAATGGATGCTTCAGTATTATCAACATTGCTGACTTAGGACAGCTAGTATACATAAAATTTTTTCTCAAAAAATCCTTCTGTATAAAAGTGGGGTTGAACATGTTTATATATATGCATATATATATATATATATATATATATATATTAACAGGAAATAACAGGAAATATATATATCAGCTACATAATAGTAAGATCTATAAAATATTAGAATTCCATTTATCATAAATCTAACATATAAAGGAGCTATGCAGCCTCACATAAGATGTGAGAATATATAGTCAAAATTTCTCTACAAGAGAGAGATCAATAAATATGATCAAACTGAAAGGAATTGAAATTGCAAAAAATGGAAATAGATTTTAAATGGAAATAAATAGAGGATGGAATTTTAATGGAAATAAATAGAGGATGGAATTTTAATGGAAGTAAGAGGAAGTATGACATCTCGTGTCACAGTGTTTGTAACCAAACTCCTCCGAAACGGTGTGGCTGATTCTTATGAAATTTTGTGCGCATATTCAGTAGGCCTGAGAATAGGAAGTAAACTATTTTTCATTCCGATATTGTAATTAGTTAAAAAGATATTAATTAAAAACCTTAAAACGCTTAATTGTCTTAACCCTGCGTATTATTTTTCCCACCTAGCGTCGTGAATGAACAGAGGGTGAAATTTTCCGGTATTCTCGACGTTATTTAAATAGCCATCCAATTTTTGTTTTTTAAATCAGACAAAAAATAATTACGGAATCGGAAAGATAATTTCTTTCTCCACGATACAGTATAATTTTTTTTTGCAAAATAATAATATTTTTTATGATTTTTTTAAAATCGAGTTAAGACCGATGCGTTTTTATGAAAATCTTTTTCTAAATCATTGCGTATGAATTTATTATCGTGTTATTAATACAATATTTTGTGTTAAATAAGTTAATGCGTTTTTCTTTTTGAATCAGTCATTTAAAAAATAAAATGCTGAAAACTTTTTTTTCTATTATTTTTAAAAAATACTCAAAATTTTAACTCATCATTAAATAACTTCGTCATATATTAAAATCATCGTACGAAATATGTTTTTACGTTTGTAGAATAATCTTGTCCAACATCTGTGTGATGATTGAAAAGCGTGCTTAAAAATTACGGATTTAAATTTTTTTTTTTTTGTGATTTTCGTAAAATACCGTTTTTGCGAGAAGTAATTTAAACAGTTTTTTTGTACATTTTTTATTTAAAAGTACTTTGATTTTGCAATGAATGTGTGAAATTTCAAAACTTTAACGTGAAAGTTAAGCCCACACAAAAAATGAAAACTTTAAAAAATTCTCAATTGCGTCGAGGTCATTCACTTCGTGTTAGCTTTCTATTTGGAAGACGGGAAAGGTTGAGATAGCTTTGAGTCTTTCACTGATGCAGGAAAAGGGGAATTCCTTCATAACATTGCTATTTGTGGCGGGACGCTCATTCATATAATGCATCAAAACCGATAGTTTTTTTTTTATTCTTAAAAATTGATTTATTGAAGAACAATGGAATATAAGAAAAATATATCATAAAATAAATTAAATGTAAAAAAAAACTTTTTTAAGAACAAGCTTTTATTTAAACGCGCTAAAAAGAATAAAATAAACTTTTCCTTTAAAACTTTTTTTACTATCAACTTATAACGTCATTACACAATTTATATGATATAAAAGCTTGTCGCAATATTTAAGTACTCATATTTACTTAGTTTGAATTTTTAAAAAACCAAAATCAATCAGGTCAAGTTATTTATTTTACTTGTTTATCTACACAGGTAAATCTCGCGACAAGCTTTTATATCATATAAATTGTGTAATGACGTTATAAGTTGATAGTAAAAAAAGTTTTAAAGGAAAAGTTTATTTTATTCTTTTTAGCGCGTTTAAATAAAAGCTTGTTCTTAAAAAAGTTTTTTTTTACATTTAATTTATTTTTTACTTTTTAGTTATCGCTGGACAGGTTTCTCAACCTGTTCAACTCATTGAACACTGGTTCGCCATCCCTGGTTTAGCTGAATGAATTCTCGCAAAATGGTATTAGACTAAAAACACAATTTTTTTAAATCCGTAATTTTTAAGCAATTTTTTCAATCTTCATGCAGATTTTGGCTAACTTTGTTCTACACACGAAAAAAAAAAGGTTTAGTGAGATTATCTTCATAAATGTCAAAGTTATTAAATGTTTAATAAAAATTTTGACTATTTTTGAAAAACTTAAAGAATATATTATTTATTTGAAATATTTTGAAGATGAGAGGGATGTATTTCTCTAACATATTAGAAGCAAATTTTAATTGTTTATTAAAAACTTCAAAAGGCATTTAAATATTTGTATTAATCAATAAAATGCTTAAGACTAAAAACGCATTTTGTAATCAAAAAAGAAAGTTTTATCAAATAATGATAATTTTTTGCTGGACATTGAATATCTTTTACGTAAGAATCTATTTTTTTTTTTAATTGCTCAGATCATATTTAGAAACTTGATTTTGAAAAAATCAATAATTAAATTCAAATAAAATTAATAGATTCTATTTGTAATTAAATTTAAGGACACATGTCGTAAGTGTGTGTTTAGATTACTGGTGATAAAATGAGGTATATTTAAATTACTCGTAGGCTTAAAATTAGAAAATTTCTTAAAAAAATTACTTCATTTTATTGTAAAAATTTTTTTAATCGAAAATATATTGCATTTCTAGATAATATTTTTCTCTTGTTTTCCTAGCGGATTCCTTTTTGATGGGTAAGATACATTAAAAAAATGATCTTTCCGATTCTGTAATTATTTTTTGTCTGAGTTTCATAGATTAAAGAAGATTAATTCATAGATTAATAGATTTCATAGATTAATTTCTTCAATACTCCATCTCAGTTTAACTTGGCAGCGTTGAGAAAGGTATACAATGTACCAATCTACTTGAAAATTAGCTCTACTTTTTTGTTTTGAATTTAAATCCAAGGAAATAGATAGAAATTTGTAAAAAAATTGCATACGTTGTAGAAATTAGATTGTTTCTACGTTGTAGAAATGTAATTATTTTTTAGACAAAGCTAATTAATACTGTCAATAGCGCAACGTTATGAAATTCCAGTTTGGCTGAAAACCGATTTTCGACGCCAACTTTTGTCATTGTTGTAACAATAAAATTATTACAACAATGCAGATATATCCAAGTTGGCGCCCAAAACTAGTTAAACGTTTTTAATTAATATCTTTTTAATTAATTGCAATATCGGAATATAAATGGTCAAAACATGCATTGTCATCCAAACTAAACGTGTATACAAAATTTCAGCTCAATGGGAGGAAGATATCAGCTTCAAAATTGAGTTGCAAGATTCCACCCGAACAAATTACATACATACATACATACATACATACATACATACATACATACATACATACATACATACATACATTGTAAGTTAAATAAAAGCTTTTAAAAATGTAAGGAAATATTCTAAAATATATTTTTATTACATAGTATTATTTTATTTTTGAATTTAATACTGTAAATGTGTAAATAAAGGCTTTTTACCTTTCTTTTGTAACTTTTTTTTTAATCTAATACTCAAAAACAACGCAATAAAGAAATAAACAGTCGTTTCAATAGGTAACGGTAAGAATTTTTGCTTTAATTATATTTGTGATAAATTTAATCGCGTTTTTACTTCGTTATCATTATTTTAAATAAGTTTTTTTGCAATACATCTAAATGTATTGCTTTAAATAAATATATTTTTTAAAAAATAAAGTAGTATTGTTTCCAGTAAATCATTAAAAGAAATATTTCAATCGTTATGTATGGATTTCTTATAATTATGATAAGTAAACCATCTAAACTAAAAAAGTTCGTACTTTTCTCCTTTGAAATCAGTGATTTAACAAATTTATAAGTACCAGACATCATTTATTTCGTCACGATTCGAATTTTTTCCCTTCAAAACAATAATACTTTGCCTATTTTATGATTCCTTCTAAAATGAATAAATATCGATGCATTTAAATGAATATGATTTTTAAAAAGTTCATTGATCATCTAGAATCAGTAATTTAAAAAATAAAATGCCAAAAACTATCTTTTTTTTTAAAAAATTAAATTTTTTTTTTTACAAAATAATCATATTTTGCATATTTTATGATTTTTTTTTCTAAAATGAATCAATATCGGTGTCGAACATTTAAAAAAATCCACAATTTTACTTCAAAATTTAAAACAGTAGTGAAATTTTGTAATTTGAAAATGTTAAACGAGATAGCCATGACACGCACTCAAGGGCCATGCACTCACATCGTACGCGGCACACCCATACAAAAAAATCTAGCATCAGAAAGAAAGGAGGAAATTAACATAGGGATTAAGTTATACCCTCCGTAAAAGCCCGTGCAACGCCGGGCCATGCAGCTAGTAAATATATAAGTATAAAAGCATGGATGCTACAGTATTATAAACATTGATGACAGATTATGAATAAAGTAGTTTTTGTAAAAGTGGGAATCAACTTATTTGTGGCTAGCCAGCCTTCCCCCTTTCTGTTCATAATTCTGCAAATCATTCCAAAAAACCATTATAGCAAAAAGGTAACTTACCTAAAAATTGCATTCAAAAATTCAAGCCCATGGTAAATCTGAGTAAAATAAATAAGTTTTTGCCAGATTCTGGACCCAAATGCAAATTCAAAACATAGGAATGGCTGAAAAGTAGCACTTAGCAAAAGTGTCAAAAAATAGAAATAATAAGTTAAGAATTGTAAAAATTCTACCGTTATCTTAGAGACACTAAGAATATACATGCTTTAAAAAATAATAAATTAAATTAAATTTTAAAAAAACTAAGAGAACAAGTAATTCCATTTAAAATTAGAATTTGGAGGTAACTATAACGATCTAGGAAGAATAATAAATTTATAATAATAACTTATTAATAAAAACTATGAAGATTTAATCCTCACTATTTAGATTTTCTTTATTGAAATATCTATTAATACAATTAATTGCGTAATTTTGAATTAAACAGTATTTAGTAAAATGTTTATAGTTTTTATTTTTTCTAATTTATTTCAAACTAGATTTTTATTGTGTTGTATGTAATTAAGAATGCTATTTCTGAATATAGAAACATGTACATTACTCTCCCAATGTGGTACTTTTATAATATTGAAATTAAAGTCTTCTCGTTTATCATAAATATTAGTAACAATGTTATTATATTTTAATTTAATTTCTATATCGAGAAAATTTGCTTCATAGTTGTTACTATTTGTATGTATTAAATTAAGGAATGATGTCTAAAAATTAATGTTAGGTTTAAATTTGTCTTGCTCGTCAGAAATGATTGTATCATCTACATAGCGAAAAATGCAATATTCGGAGTTGTCAATAGAACTATTTTCAAAATAATCTAAATATAAAGTGGCAAGACAGTTGCTAGATGGCCACCTTGTGGCAAACACTTAATCTGTTGATAATATATCCCATTATGATATACATAGTTCTCTTTTAGAGCAAATCTAAATAGAGAACCAAATATATTATAATTGACAATATTAAAAAAATTATCGTTATATAATTTTTCAAATAATTTAATCGTATCATCAATATTAACAAAGTTAAAGATATCTTCTAAATCAAAACTATATACTGAAAAAATCTTTTACCTTTAATTTTTACATATATAATTATATACACTGGTGTCCAAAAGTTAAGCATAAATCCTAAAATGCGAAAAACATGGAGTAAATATTCGTAAAATTACTCCAAATTTCTAGCGGTTATTAATTGGGTGAAGAAGAAACATTGAGTTTATGCAAAACTTTTCAGTCGACTACGTCCTGCGCGAAACACCGGCACATTTCGGAACGCGGAGAAACCGATTCACGCAGCAAAGATATTTCAGACAAATTTCGTGCAACTACTCTGCGAAGGAACGTTGTTAACCATAAAACAAGGTGAATAATGGCACAAAGACGCCAATTGGACATGTTTACGAAAGGAAGAATCGTTGGAATGCTGGAATCCTCACGATCAGAAAACGAAGTGTCTCGAATTCTGAATGTGGACCAGTCTGTGATCTCAAGACTGTGGCAGAAGTTTCAAAGAACGGGAGATGTTATCCGACAACCAGTATCAGGTCGACCAAGAGTCACAACCTCTCGCCAAGACCGATATCTGCTAATAAGTGCGTGACGTCAGAGGGGCAGTACTGCCAGAGCGCTGGGTTAAGAGCTCACAGTCGCCACAGGAATACGAGTTCCGAGACAAACTGTTTACAAGAGACTCAATCATGCTGGCCTGTATTCCAGAAGACCAGCAGTTTGCATTCCCCTCAAGTCTGCGAATAAACGTGCTCGTTTGAACTGGAGTTTGAAACATCAACATTGGAGTATGGGAGGGTGGTCCAATGTGATTTTCAGTGACGAGTCTTGGTTTAGTCTGAGTAGTGATTTTTGGCAACTAACGATATGGAGAGAACGTGGATCACGTTTTAAAAAAAGAAACATAACGGAAAGACATCATTTTCCATCAAGGGGAGTAATGGTATGGACAGGTATCATGATGGACTGCCGCACAGACCTCCATTTCTTTGACACGGGGTATGTGGCTGCTCAAAGATACACAGACGAATTTCTTGAGCCTTATGTTCGCTTGTTTCGAGGTGCTGTCGGTCCTGACTTCATATTCATGGATGATAATGTGCCATGTCACTGAGCGGTGCTGATTGATGACTTCCTTGAAACGGAAAACACCCAGATCATGTCGTGGCCTTCGAAATCCCCTGATTTATATCCTATTGAGCTTGTATGGGATATTCTTGGGAGACAAATTGCAGCCCTTTCATCCCCACTAAGCTCCATTACAGAACTGAAGAGAGCTCTCCAAGAAGCTTGGAACCGTTTGAGCCCACAACTCATTCATCATCTCATAGCAAGTATGGTAAATGGCTTTGCAGCGTGCCTAGCTGTCAGAGGTGACCCCACGTACTATTAAACTGCAGCATCAGTATTTTGTTTAATTTTTACTTTCACATTTTCTTTAAAGTGGGAATCCTTGCTATGCTCAGTTTTCTTTCAAACTGCTACTTTGGGTAATAAAATTAATTATTATCATTCTTTTGATATGCTTCCTTATTTTATAACCACTTTATACTAGCATATCATGTTTCCCGCAATTCTAATTTACAGTTACTTCTTTATTCACATAATTATCATTTATACTTAACTTTTGGACACCAGTGTATAAAAAAATATCTTAGACTTATAACTATTTTAAACCATAAGTTCTCTATTGGATTAAGGTCGGGAGACTGTCCTGGCCTGTTCATTCTATTCATAGTATGGTCTTTTAACCATTTTTGCACTACCTTTGCACGATGAAAAGGGGCGTTGTCGTCTTGAAAAATCCATGACTGATTCCCAAAAAGATCTCTCGCAGTTGGTAGCAATTTATTTTGTAGTATTTCAATGTAATCCATGGCTTTCACTGTTCCGCTAACCATGTGAAGTTTTCCAACACCATGAGAAGACATGCAACCCAAACCATCACTTTTGTCGGATACTTTACTGTGGGCTTCAGACACTGAGGGCTGAATTCCTCATGAGTGCGTCGTCTTACAAAGGCCCTACTTTGGTTGCCAGAAATACAAAACTGACTCCCTCGTCACTAAATATTACCTTTTCCCAGTCTTTAATAGTCCATAATGAATGTTCCCTTGCCCACGTCAATCGCCTTTTGCTTTGAAATTCAGTCAGCAATGATTTTGTGCGCACTTTACAGTCTCGTAACCCAATTTCCAGCTGTCTTCCTCTAACAGTTTTTGGGCACACACTCACATTTGAGGTCAAAGTGCATTGTTTCAAAATTTGCGAGGAAAGCTTTATGTTTGAAAGTGAAATTCTGTGCAATAACCTGTCTTCACGTAAAGATGTTTTTCTTGGTCGTCCTGATCGCCCCCTGTCCACAATAAAATTCGATTCAGAAAATCTTTTCAACTTCTCACAACAGTAGAAAGGCCACATGGTACTTTAGCAGCAATTTGGGCATAAAACCTTTTCCTTCAAATGTATTATTTGTACCTTTTATTCTCAAGCAGATATGAAAATTTAGCCATAATTCTAATATTTTCCAGAAACGCACTTCAAAATGCTTTCAATACACTAT
This sequence comes from Trichonephila clavata, assembly GCA_019973975.1. Classification (NCBI taxonomy): domain Eukaryota; kingdom Metazoa; phylum Arthropoda; class Arachnida; order Araneae; family Nephilidae; genus Trichonephila; species Trichonephila clavata. Next base: position 227,922 of record BMAO01023544.1, read on the forward strand.
TTTCCACAAGCACACACACAACTACATTCAATACAATAAACCACGTTTTACCTTTTTCTTTCAACTCTTTATCGCATTTGCTCTCTGATTGGTTGAAATAACGGAGCCTTTCATTGGTGGAAAACACACTCACTCATTCTTACAGTGACTTTGTGCTTTCTTGTCAAGGGGTTTTCAACATATCAATGAAACTATTTACTTTAGACGAAATCTGCAAACAGATTTGAAATCAGCATGAAAACAAACATTAAAATCAATAACAATATTTAAGATAGTGCGATAATTTCACAGCGAAAAATGAAGTCAAACACAAAAATTACGCTAAAAAATGAGTGTGTTCAGGATTTTTGCCACCACTGTATATATATATTAATTATATTTTTAAAGTAATATATGTATGTTAATATACATATAACTTGGAGATAATGGTCTGGAGATAATGGTGGGACAAAGTTTTTGCATTTGATAAAGCTCCACAAAAAGAAGTCACGGAACGACATATCCTGAGACCTCAGGATTCTTTTTATTACTACTTCCTCACCATGACCAGTTTGACCTAACCAACTTTGCGGAATATATTCATACATATACCTTCCCACGTTATTATGGAAATGAGCAGAAGCTCTATCCTGCTGAAAAATGAAACCTTAGGAATCCTGTTTGAGTTGTGGCATCAACCAATTCTGGAGTATTAGATGATACGAGTGAAAAATTAGAGATTCTTCTGCAAAGAAGAATGACCCATAAAGCTTCTTTTTGTATGTTGCAGCAAATATATTTAATTTAGGAGAATTTCTGGCGTGCTCAACGATTTACCGAGTGTTGTTTTGAACCCCGGATTTGTAAGTTAGGTCTATTAAATATGCCAGTGACAAAGTAAGTCGCTTCATTAATAAAGACTATCCTGTCTCCCAAATTATAATTTTCTAGCATTTCTAAAATGTATACACTGAAGACAGTTCGGAGTTTCTTATCATTTTTAGTGAGGACCTGCAGAAGTGTCAACCTATAAGTCTTGAATTTCAAACGCTTGTTAAAAAGATACCCGAGTGTTGATTTGGGCAATGACAATTCATGGCTCACTTTCCGAACTGGCATCTGGAGGCCGCTTAGAAAAGATAGCAAATTATATCAACTGTTTCCTTAGAACATGGTCCGTCGGGGCTTTTGCCTTCATAGGCAACTTGTCTCCATTAGTTGTGTATGCCGACATTTAATTAAGTTCTTGTCTGGTGGATGGACCCCGAATTGAAGCAGAAAGTTTCCATTAAATATGATAACAGATATTGTTTTTACATATTCTGCAGCACACAATGCATTCTGTAGTTTGGTGGATGACAATTTTGGGCACACAGGGATGACTGATATTTCAAAAGTTCAAGTATTTATTAGTTTTCATGCCCATTTTTACTACTCTTGACACACTGGGTACCCAGAAAAAAAAAAGACAATAGGCACATTATTATTTGGACGTAATGTATATTAATGTATATATATATATATATATATATATTATATGTGTGTGTGTTTACTGGTTAACTAAAAACAATCTATTGCCAGAAATTGAAAGAAATATGTGGGATTAGTGCAGATCAAATTGTAGTTTTGAATCTAGTGACTAGTTTTGGCTATTGACAAAACGGAAAAGAGAATTCATTAAGTTAATTGCGCATCGGAATGTGACTTCAATTTTAATATTTTATAAATTTTTCATTTATTATTTTTTATCAACAGAGCATACATTTACTTATTTTGTTAATAAGTAAAACCTTTTGTGATCAAAATCAAAAGCGATCGGCTTCTGATCAAGTATCCGAGTTCGACAGAGGAAGGATAGTGACCTACCGAGATTGTGGATTATCATTCAGGGAAATTGGTAGTCGTGTTGGAAGAAACCAAACAACTGTAATATGGATATGTGACCGTTGGATGCAGGAGAGTACGACGGACCGACGTGGTCGATCACATCTACCTCAGTGCACCACTTCACGTGAGGACAGGCATGTTGTGCGCATGGCAGTGACGGAACACTCATTCTCATCACGAACCATAGCACAGATCATTGAGTCTGTAACGCATGATTCAGTGTCTGCGCGTACCATTCGACGTCGTTTACAGCAGAGTTTGTCTGTCAGCAAGACGTCCATAGCTTGGTCTACCCTTGACGCAGAACCACAGACGTCTGCGCCACCAATGGTGCGATGAAAGAAGGATGTGGGTGGCAGAATAGAATGAAGTTGTCTTTACTGATGAGTCACGTATCTGTCTGCAGCACCACGATGGTCGGATTCGAATCTGGATACACCGTGGAGAGAGGATGCTGAACAGCTGCATTATGCACCGCCACACTGGTCTTGCACCGGGTATTATGGTATGGGGCGGTATTGGATATCACTCTCGCACTCCTCTACTACACATTGCCGGAACTTTAAACAGCCAGCGCTATATCTCCGATGTGTCGGAGCCAGTTGTCCTTTCTTACTTTCAGGGCTTGGCAATAGCCATATTTCAACAGGATAATGCACGCATTGTCCAAAGGTTCTTCGTCAATCACCAGATTAAATGGCTTCCCTGGCCGGCTCGCTCTCTGGATCTTTCGCCGATAGAAAGCATGTGGTCCATGGTTGCTCAACGATTGACCCAGATTACACTCTCAGCTGCCACACTAGATCAACTTTGGCAACGTGTGGAAGCTGCTTGGTCTGCTGTACCCCAAGAACACATCCAAAGTCTCTTTGAATCTGTACCGAGGGGTGTGGCAGCGGTGATCTCTAACAATGGAGGCTACTCTGACTACTGATTCTGGTCGGAACCACACTTCACAGAAGTCTATAAATTTAATCATTTGATACTTGGTCAACATGTTATCTACAAAATAAATTTTGTTGTGCTATATCTTGTCTTTCTTGGTGTTGCATTTACGGTGGCCAGAAGTGTACATTCTGATAATAAAAAATATAATATTCATTTACACTGATATAATACACTTACGAATGCAACAGTACTGCACAATGTATTTCATAATTAATTTTACAATACTAAAAGTTAAGAATAAATTTAAAAATTACTAATGGCCGTATGGACATGTCATAAAATTATATACACATTGAATACTTATCTTGATAATTTGTATGGTTTATAATTAAAGTCGTATTGTAGCCTTAAGGTCAAAGTATAGTAATATTGAGTCCAATATATTGTTATCGTATGTTGGGTGCAGCGATTAAAATTGAGATTGAAAATTGGGTCGCAAGTATAAAATGTTTGAGAAAAACTGGTATATATGGTATAAATGGAATTTTTATTTCATTCTATTTGTTGGTATATAAAATTTCTTAAATGGAATAATATGCATTTCTAGATTTTTAGTTCCTGCCTTTCCATAAATCAAAAATAATGTAAAGCCAAAAATAATTTATAATCAAAATATTTAAAAGGAGATAACTTACCTGAAACAGTATATTGTGTATTTTATAAATTAAATTTAATTATTTTAAATAACATATAATTTTTTTAGAATAAAAAATGACTAGACATAGATAAATAAACTTTTACCTGTTAAAATCTACTTTTAATCGAGTTGTTGTAAAATGCATAAGTGTGATAACTGAATTAGTTTATCGGAAAACTGAAGTAGTTGTTCAAATTATGCACGTTTAGTCAGAGTCTGAGAAAGGCCCAGTAGTGAAACTGAGGCTTAGAGACACGGTAGAACGATGTCTTTAGAGATTCCTTTTAATGTAATTTTTACTAACTTGGGGCAATTCACTGATATTTTAATATAACGATTCAAGCTTTCAATTACTCGTTCAATTCGTTCAACTTATTTGCATACTGTTGTATCATGTATCACAATCCTTCGGAATCAATTTAGAGATGTGCTAGGCAAACTATCAGAGGAGGGAATATGCATTTTGCTGCAGGTAACGCAGTTGTTTCATCAAAAATTAGTTTGTCGAACAACAAAACTTGCTCTGGGCAAGATTTGTAACTGGTTTAAATCAGGAAATCAAAGACCAATATTGAGCAGAGCATCGCGCAATTACGATGAATCTGCTAGTATCACAATCACAAAAGGTACTGAATAATTTCCTACATAGCAATTCAGTGGTGAGGAGGAAATAAAATTGTATGAGATAAAATAGTTCGGAGATAGTAACTATATAGGAGGGCTGACAATATCATTCAAGATCATTCAGTAGGTATGACCACAGTTTAATATGTCCCTTTTGGAATAATATCAGTGATTATTTCAAATAGAGCGGAAAGGGCTGATCAGTGTTTTTATTGGGAACTGATTGTGGGGAAAATCTAGTCAAATAAAAAAAAAAGGAAGACAGCATTATCATGTGTGTGTGTCGATGTACTCCAAATAAATCCGACAGAAAAGAAAGAAACGCATATCTTCATGTGAGAATGATTATGATAACTGGGAAGTGAAAATCCTTAAATTGAGCATTTTTTTATTTTAATTTTAAAAGAATATAGGGCCCCTTTTGCGACATACATACATGCATTATTTACTAGAATTCGATAAATAAAAAGCTAGAAAATTTAATTTTAAAATTGCAAAAAAAAATGTCATGCATTTATGATTCAGGTACTTTTTCTTCAAAATTCGTTTTGTATATATTGTGTATTATAAAACACTAATTCTTCTATTCAAAGAATGTAATTTTTTTATATTATATGTTCAAATTTATTGAAAATTCTACATCTTTTGTGAAAAATGAAGGAAAATTTAAATGATTAGTTACAAAATTTTTGAATAACATTTTATTTTTTGAGATATTAATTATGTCTAGTTTTGCACTTATAAATACTCAGTATAGTTCTTAAATTATAAATCAAGTGGATATAGTACAAAGAGCATCTTGAAGGTTATTCTAAAGTAAATACACATTGTAAAATAGACATTCAGTTTTTCCTAACTGCTTATTGTTAACATTCAAATGCTCATGAATATATATATATATATATATATATATATATATATATTATATATATACATATATATATATGTATATATATATACAAGTATATATGTATATACATATATATATATATGTATATATATATACAAGTATATATGTATATACAAGTATATACATATATATATGTGGCTTTGTGTGTGTTTATAGCTGTTAGTTTTAATTTAAAATAAACACATATTTATATGAATGAATACAAAAACAGAGATTATTGTGTTAAAGTTTTTAAGAACCGATTTGCATTTAAATTAGGCATCAAAAATTTTTTAATTAATAAAAAAAACATCAGTTTCTGTATGTATTTATGTAACAATAAAATATGTGTAAACACTTCTGTAATGATGATAGTCAAAGTGAAGTAAAAGTACAAAAATTTAAAGAAATAAAAATTTGTTATTATAAATGGAAGAAGGTGTGAATCGTTAAGATACGTGTTGATGAAGTAGAGAAAAGTAATTAAAAATACTTCTAAATAACCTAAATTTTAAACTCACAATTTAAAAACTTAGAAAAGATGCACATCATTCCAATTAAATATAGTATGGCTTTATATTGAATTAAAAATATTATTTTACAAATCATAGATGAAAATATATTTATTTGCAATTTTCTCAAAATGCATTTTTAGGTAATCCCAGTACATTTTTCTCAAAATCTACTTTACCTATACTAGTGATGATTTGCATATTATGATATCCACACATTTTCAATAAGGTTAATGTTTGTTTTTTTTTAAATAAAATTCACAAATTTAGATATAGCACAAATTCTGCATGAAATTTAAGAAATTTATATAATTAAATTTAAAACTTTTAAAAATGTTCATAATTTTTTTTAAATTCCATTTTATGCATTTTATTGTTTGTTATATTTGCAAAAGCTCTGTAAAATTGTATAGCTACATATGTAGTAGATTTCATGCAAAGTGTATCTAAAAGTAAGAGCCTGTCACCAAAAAAAATAATTGATTATTTATCGTTCGTACAGATTTAATTTTAATTTAAAACGGAATGTTTTTACATTAAGCGATACATAAATATGCGGATAATTCAATGCAAAAATTTTAATTCATTTACTTTTAAGTTAAGTAAGTGAGAACCATTTAATTTTGTGTATAAAAAATTCATTTTTCCTTGTCGCAGATGTCCCAGTTACCTTAAAAAGTTCAAACATCTTAGGGGAGGGGATCACGGTTTGAATCGATCCGTTTATTCTCCCGTCATTACAAAAGTTAAGCAAAAATTTTGTTTAACAATAGTTAAAGTTATGTTTCATAGTAAAAAAATATGGCTCTATTGGATTTAGAAGGGTCTTTTTTATTATATTTAAATAGGACTTTGACTGAGTAAAAAAAATAAATATAAACTTATTTTCACACTAGGGTCAGAAATGGAGCAGAAGTAGAAGTTAGTGTACACAAATATATTAAATGTCATTAAATAAAATTTCCTTTTGAACCAGCATTTTCTATATCTGAAAATGAATCATATTCCACATATCAGAAGGTCTTATGACATGGATTCCTCATATAAAGGTAGAAAATTTATAAACTAATTACAACTCTTTGATAATTTTTAAAGTATTCGACCAATTTAATTTGTTCAGGACACACGCATGTTCCGCTAGTAATTATACACTTGAGACAACAATTACCTGAATTTTGTTCCGTGAATTATTATCATACGCGCGATATACATTGCGATAACACAAGTATTTACATACTTCTCAATATCGTGTTCCACATTCTGTTGTCCATTAAAGCGCATCAACTCAACGTGACATGGACTCACACATTTGTTGGAAGTCATCTGCAAAAATAGTGTGTGTGAGTCATGATACCATTATAGTCATCGATAATTGCAAGCGTTGCCGGTGAAAGACTTTGTGGACGAACTGATCTCTCTATTATACCCCTTGAATTCCTTATGTGTTTCATGTCAGGTAAAGCAGACCGAATCATTCCCATGAATTGTTTTCTTCAAACCAATGGTGAACAATTTGGTCTCGGTGAAAAGCCGTATTGCCAATTCCATCATTGTTTGGATACATGGAGTCCAAGAATGGCTGCAAATAGTTCACAGGAAATTGAACATAACTATGCGTAGTGAATGATTAGCTCAATTGTGCCTATTGAATTAAAAACAACCCACACACCAATATGTAGCAAACGCCAGATTGTACGATGACTTGATAAAAACACTGTTCCGGGACTTGGTTAGCTATGCGCTATACTGTGCATTCTTAATATCTGGTTTTATTAACTGAAATTATGACTTATCTGAACAATCTACAATTTTACAGGTTTTAAGGGTCCAGATTATATTGTAACAAGCTTAGATCACAGGCTGTAGGTTATGTCACGTTGTCAATGAAGGCACTGAATTCGGTCTTCAATTGAAGCTAAATTTCGCTGTATTGCCCTAAAGGACACGCTCATCCTACGTTCCCCATAAATTCTTGAGGTTTTTTCACGCAATTTTATTTGTCTGTTAACACCGTCAATTCTTCATACATGTCGCAGTGCACGCGGTAGGCCATTTTTGGATGTGTAACATCTTTCCTCTCGGTTGCTGGATGTATGTGGTAGTGATTTCGTGAAAAACAGAAATGTGTAACAGGAAACCGGGGTAGCGCGCAATTTGATTTGACCAATGAGCGCGACCGGTGGCATCGATCGACTTGACCCCTGCCCCCCCCTTCATAGTTTCTGTAGAATGATGCCCTGCTTTGGTCCGGGGAGGGCTTATGCACTAAATTATCAATCCTCATATTAATCCTAATGCGCCGCTTTTTTAATGATACGGGGTTGATATTTGGGGAATCGAAAGTACTACCTGTTTGGTTAGGAAATACAAGGACTCGACCCCCTGGTCCTTACCCCTGGACAGCATTTTACCAACAGCTCGGCACCTGATCCTATCAGTTCCCTGGGCACTAGCTTATTCGATCCCTCTACCTCCAATGTATATGCTCACCGAATTTCTTGTCCATAGGGTCATTTCTTGTATTTTATTTCAACTTTTTCAACTTTTAAAAACTTTTTTAATGTTTTTAAATTTGAAGTATTTTGAAATGCATTTGAGGACCTGCTGTGTTCGATTTGTTTCCGTTTTATCTATACACAGGTTAGGTTTCCAGTTGGTGGGCGACTATTACTGTTTTATTTAACTATTTTAATTTTTCTTATAATCATAATAACTCTGTTTTTTACGTCACACTCCGCATATCCATTGCCTATTCATGTGACCTATATGACAAGGTCCTCAGCTAGCTACTACACCATAGTTATCATAAGAGTCTCTGCTCTCCCCAAATTGAGCAATACCAATTATTTTTGATAAAAAAAATTGCAGTACTCCTTGTGTTAAATAAAATTTTCATTAAAAATATAATTATTCGATAGAAAATTATTTCCAATCGTATCCAATTATTTTTTCCCTCCAGAATTAAACTTCTATTGCGTATTTACCACGACAACATGTCAAATGTTACAAATCATATGCGACTACTCTATAAGGCTCGTCTCTTCTTTTTTGTCCATAGTGGTAGGTTACGCTTTGTATTAGGTATTCCCTGCACACTTTTAAGGCTGTGGATCGGAGAAAGTTGAATTCCATTAGGATAGTTAGAAAATGAATGTCATATGCGTCTTGTTTCAACTACCATTCAGCCTTCAAAGTCTTCTAATTCCGATGGCGTGGCTATAATCACAGTAGAAATCGTTTCACTTAAATCACTTGAGTACAAATGAAAACACTCATAATTTATACATTTTGTAATTGATACCATTTCCCCAGTATAATTGCATATAACATTCTCATGATTTATTAGCTTCAGCTACTTGAGCTGAAATCAAAAGTTTATTAAAATGTATTATGAATTTTAGGATTATAAAACACCATAAATATTTTTTTTAAAGAAATATTTTCTATCGACAACAAACTTACTGCGGAATACATATTTCTTACAGAAATCTTATTCACACATATATTCAACAGGAGAATTTCTCCCTTAAGTAAACACATTTTCACCATTAACTTTCAAAAAAATGTATATACTATATTTGTCTGTATTTAAAAGCTATTATTTGATACCCTTTGCATTGAAATTTTTTATGTAAATAAATACTGCAAAATCATTTAAAAATAATTGTACTAATGAGTACATAATGTCAATTTGTATATAAAAATGTCATGTAAAAGAGTTTTAGTCAACCCAAATGTATATTGTTTGATCAATATTCGTATTCAATACCATGCCTTAACAACATTAGTTTATTACATTCTGAACCGAAAATAATTTTCTTCTGAGATTTCTCCTGGGACTCATTATTCAACATTCATAATCTATTTTCAGAAATCTCTCCAAAAGCAAATATTCTTGCTCTCTGGCTAATACTTTGATATGAGTTCAAAATTGTTTTGTAGAAGATGAAATATTTGAATGCCTATAAAAATGGTATTTCAAAACAATTTCAATTCTTCTGGAAAGTTGTTAACTTTATAAATTTGTTTTCTCCTCATTAAACACTTAAGGACGAATATATTTGTACCATAATAATAATAAAAAACATTGTAACAAAGTCTATTGTAAGTTTTTTAATGAAGAAAAATAATTTTTTCCATATTTTATAACTGTATATCCACATTTGGTTGAATTAATGAAAGTAACTATTTCAAATTTTCATTTCAGCTATTTTTTCTTCTTTGCGAAGCAAAATTAAAACAAGCACAGTTTTTTTTTGTAGAATAAGATAGTAAAGACATCCTTATCATAGAAAAAAAAGATTAAATAATTTAACAAGCGTGTCTTTAGATTAAAAAAAAATGTTAATCCCTGTTTATGTCCGCTTATAATCCTGAGAATGCAAGTAAGCAATCAATTAGCAAATAGCAAAAATTGAAGAACTGTCAATAATTTATATATTGAAGCATTTCTAATTTAAATGATCTCCCAAGAGGTGCAATAGGATTATGTTCACAGAAAATGCACACAATATAGATGTAAAATATTCCAGATTCAAATAAAAAATTATTTTAATTCCGTTTTTTGTTTTTTGTTCTTAACATATTTTCTAAACCAAGATCTTTCAAAATCTCTAGTGGCTCGTTTATGATGAAATGAATTCAGGTACATAAAACAATTTATGTGTTTCTCAAAAATATTTAAATATTTTTCTAAAAGCTTTATCTGCACCCGCAATCTTCTTGGTCATGAAACATCATCATCTCAGTAATAAATAAAAATGAATGATTCGCCTTATTTATTGAAATACGTGGATTCTCTACATTACTCCGTACATCATAATTTTTTTAAATAATAATAAGAAGCTCTTTAAATACTGAGTGAAACTGTAATCAGATAATCTGAACATTTATCTCAGTTCATCCTCAATCGTGTCTTGATAACAACGTTTCCTAGAAAATTTGCTCCTAAATGTTGAAATAGAACTCTGTTAACTGACCTGACCCAAACATTAATTACTTTATTTTCAAAATTCTAAGAAAGCACATGTAGTATTTTAAGAGTTCAATTTATTTTCCTGGTTCTATTAAAATGGATTAAAACATTATATATTTTTCATACATTCTTGATAAATGCTTTCGAAACCAAACTGTGTTCTAAATTTTCAAGTAAACTATAGCTTGAAAGTCAACGATTGCAGATCAGAATTAAAAAAGTTAATCAATATTTTACACTGATCCATTCAAATGATCATTTTCAAAATCTGATTTATTTTCGAGTAAGAGTCATCAAGTTAACTTTGATTTCAACACTGGAAAAGAATCCCACAATATATCTTGTTCATTTTAACCACAGCCTTGTCATTCACTTCCAGACTAAAAAGAAATGCTTCCAGTCCTTCTGATGTCACATTCCTTAAACAATAACATCCAATTCTCTGAATGCAGACAAAATTCATTCATGCCACTCCAACACGCTCTTGACAGATACCTTTAAGCATAAGGAAAGTCACTTTCAAATACCTCTAACTTTCAAATAAAATAATACATGTGGAGTAGATTTTATCTCTACTCCAGCGTGGACTAAGACATTTATAATTATGTCATTTTCAAACACATCCATTCAGAATATTGGACTTCTTTTAATAACAATAATTAATTAGAGTAGAGAAATTTACAAAAATGTCCATGCTTTTTCCTGTTTGCTTCTCAAGCATTAGCAGATAGTATTAAAAATAAAAACTTAATAAAATTAATAAATTTCTCCCCATAATCCGATCACCAAAGAAGTTTGCTTGAAATCAGTAATACATTCCATAACATAAAAGTGGCACAGCAAAATATTTTATTCAAATGGGATAGTACATAAGTCATATTTTAAGATGAAACATCAAAATGATTAATTTGTGATGACCATTCTTCAAAAACATTGTACATGGAAATGGTAAAATACAATTTGCATGTGAATGTGTTTTTTTCTATCCACGTAGAGAGTAACACTACCTATAGATTAACTTGAAAATAGAATTAGCCAGATGCCACATCATTTGGGAAAGGACAATACATTTGGGATAAGAGACGAAATACAAGGTTTCTCGATGCTTGAATGGAAGCAATGCTATCGTTTGGCGATAATTGTTGGAAGGAATGTACTATGATCATGAAGAGTAGGTGCCATGAAGATAAAATTTATGTACGAACACTATTTAGAGAATTTATTGAGAACTTCTAAGGGCAATTCAAGGTAAGTTTAATGTGAAAATATTCAAAATATTAATAAAGAGATGACAATAATGCAAAAATGGTGCTCGATGTTTATAATTATTTATGCTCATGAAAATATTGTAGCTCAAAACTGATGTAGCAAGGTGACTCTTTGGGAGATATAACATGGGACATGAACATGTCTGGTGATCCTCTTACAACGAATTCTCGATTTTTAAAATGGTTTTTCAACTATGAAAATCATTCTAACACCAAAGCAATTTTTATCTTTTTGATCCTTCTTTGAGGGCATTCCATGAGTTGCCCATGAGTTCATCAAGAGCATAACAGACATACTGTATTCGATTAAAGTATGACGACCCACTCCATGGTTTGAATAATATCGACTCCGAAGTATTTGTTGACTAGCTGAGCCTTGTGTGAATGAGTGGTATGGTCTATAAAATGAACTTGGTGCCAACTGTTTCATTGAAAATATTCAGATTGCTCTGTTTCCATTAGTATTTCTCAGATCAGTCAAAGTACTTTTTTCCCCTTAAGGACTGGAAAGTTGAGTGTTCTTCCAACATTATGACAATTTAGACGATCACAGCATTCCTTTGTAGTGGTCCACACTTATAACGGAGAAAGGATGCTATACAAAACTTTTTATTTTTATTTTACAAGAAATATAAACATACTGTAAAATTTGTATAAACTGTCTATTCATCTAGGTATGCGGATTCAGATACCTATAACTCCATATTTAGACAACTATTTTAAATTAGATTTAACATTATACACGTTTTAGACAAATGAATGTATTATTTTCTTGCTTAAAATATTTATGAGTTTATTTTCTGCATATACGCTATGGCATTAAAATTTAAATATTAATTATTTGTTTAAATTTTTAGAACCAAAAAATATATTTGCGAAATATGTTGATTCATAATCTATTAAAGTAAATTCATATAGAATAGAAATATTGCATGTAACGGAAAATAACACATAGAAGAAAATACGGACTTGTAATTTCAGCTAGTGGTGTAGTGCACAGTGTTAAGATCTTAAGAAGAACGAAAACACTCAAAATAATTACTTGCAAAATTTGAAGTTTAGTTTGTTCAGTTTTAAGGTTTTTAAAAATAATTGTACCAGTTTAGTTGAAGGCTGTCAGATTTATTTCACACTAAAGCATAGAATTTCATGTTATAGTCTGGGTATTTTGTTATTACCATATATAGTTCTGTTTAAAAAAAACTAAATTTTAAAGTTTTAGTTAAAATTCAACTAACGAACATACAGTTGTGGCACAGTATTAAATTGTAAATTTTTTAGTGTTTTTCACAATAGGAAAAAACATTCACTTTGAATAAGTATAAATTGTATAAGTAGAAAATTATAAATTTGTGTCGAAAATAATCACAAAAGCTCATCAGAAAAAGAAATAAAGAAGTAAAAAAATAAATATAGATGTATAAATAAATAAATAAATTGTTCACATTTAAAGATTTTTAAACTTTGTTATTTTAATGTCGGAATTTACTAACAAAAATGAGATTTGATATAAAGTAAGAGCACAAATACATTTGTGTATTTTGGAACTTCTGAGAGATTATATTTTTGTCAGTTATTTAAAACTTCAGGTACTGAGACTTATGGGACATACTGCTCCAAACAGAAAGAAGGGAACTTCTCTATTTAAATTAAGCTCTTCTGTAGACCAAATGATAAAAATATGCTTGTAAATATTATAAGCTGCGTTTGGTTTCGTACATTTCGTTACTTTGAATGTGTATATATATATATATATATATATATATATATATATGGAGATTATATAATTAAGATTAAAGTTTCAAAACGCTATAAAAAAGAACTGCTGATCAGAACGAAGTCAAATTTGAAAGGAATACCATGAGAAACAAAACAGTTCAAAATTTTTAACAGATGCCACAGTAAGCGCCAGATACCTAAATGAAAATACTTGTTATGCGTCCCACTCATTTCAATTGTTATAAAAACGCCGGGTACATGACTTTTCCTCATTTCACATCTGAGAATTTTGCCATGAGTGTTTCATAGAAGGACGACACTTTGTTTATAAAGCTTTTTTACAGGAATAATAACTGTACACTAAAAGCTCTGAAGAAGTTTCTTACACTCAAGAGTATAAAAAAAAGTCGTTGGCTTATGACTGCCCAGGGTCTGGAGAAAACGATTTAACAATTTGAAAAATTCAGAGACATGTTATTTTCTTGTTCAATTTGTTAAATGGAAGAAAAGGTTCAATTTGATCGTAATTGAAGAAGTGGTCACAGTATTGCAGGAAAAGTCGAGTGGTGGTTTGAAACATGCATTGATCGGGGAATTGCCCAATCACTGAAAAGATGTGTGAGCATGGTGGATAAAAATTCTACGAAACATCCTGCATTGCTATCCACACAAAAGCAGCCATATGCAGGAAATGTTTCCTTCTGACCTGTTGGAAAGACAGACGTTTTGTTTTGAATTTCTTGCTCACATGAAAGTGGACTATAAATGACCGTGGACATATTTGTGGTCAGACTAAGCCATTTCCATCTGAGAGGATATGTCAATACACTGAATTGCTGAATATGGGCACAAATAATCCACTCGCAACACAACCAGCACAACTTCCTCCAGTAAAAGGTCACTGTGTGGTGCGGATTTTAGGCATCTTTATCATCTTATACCACCTTTTCGAGGAGATGGGTGCTTTTGGTCTTGTTACCGTTACTGGTCAGTGCTATGAATCTGCACTCATAGCACTGGTTAGCGCTATGAGTGTCTTTTACGCAACCACGTCATTCAAGATCTTCAACTGTGTGGTTGTGTGGATGGGTCATTTTTATGCAAGATGGTGCTCCTCCGTACATTTCAAATCCCTCGAAGCAGCAGGTGAAGCGCCATTTTGGAAATGCTAGAGTCATCAGCCTCCATTTACTTACATCTCGGCCTCATCAATCACCTGATTTTAAACCGTGTGATTTATGGTGGGGGGGGGGGCTATCTGAAAGTTGTGTTCAGCTCTTCGATTGCACACTTAGCTGAATTGAAGCCACGTATTGCGCAACGCATTCTGTACGTGATCCCGGAGACATTTTGTCCAGTTATGGAACATGCTAATTCTCGATTTAATCTTGTTGCAGACAACCGTGGACAACATATTGAACATATTTGAAGCCTCTCTCGTGAAATTTAAAAATCGATGTGATGGAGGCTTTTTATGCGGTTTTTTGACATCGGGATAGTTAAAAATCAATTTTTTTCCAATCCGGGATGGTATGACCTTGACGTAGTGGGTGGTCTTACGTAACTAACGGTATCACACCTGATTATTCATGCACACTTACCAGGACACTTGGTTTAACGGGGAATTTACACCTCAGCTGTTTACACCACAGTCATTTCTCTAATCGAGCTATTTTAAATTAGGGTTCTTACAGGGAATTCTGTTGCTAAAATTTTGAATTATTCTTTTTTTTAAAGCCATGCGTTTCCCCCCTCTTTCAATAATACCCCGTTAAAATTTGAAGTCATTCTGATTAGTGGCTCTTTTGTGCGTCTATTAAGTAACGAGAATGACAACTATAAAAGAAGTAAGCATGAGAAAAATTCCAGCGACTATAACTGTTTAGAGTGGAGCCTTCTCTTTCAAATGCAGTTACTCTTGTTTTTATAAAGAAATTCGAAAATCTGTATCCATTGTTTGGCTTAGGATTATTTTTGTTTTGTTTTGCCGGGAAAAAAATTGTAACTATACAGCAAAGAACTGATGAGAAAATTCACATAGAAAGAACCTTATTACACAGAATTTTATAATTTATTGAAAGAAGTATATGGCAATGAAGTTTGTGACGAATCTATCCGCGTCTTTTGTTTAATATAATCCTCTTGGAAAATCTTTGGTCTATCAATTCGAGTTTATTCACAATCAACCATCTGAAGAAGAAACATTGATTAGTTAAATTAAGTAAGATATATAAAGTCTAGGTTTTCAAGCTGGAAAGAGAGAAAGTGAGTAGATAGGATAGATTGCTACTGAACAGGTATTGTACAATTTTAGAGCGCATTTCAAATATTTGATAGGTGAAAGGATTAAAGTGACGATTGGTCACTATATTTTAATTATAGCCCAGATAATAGCGATAGTAGATTTGATCCTGAAATAAGAGGGTCGATATTTAAAGTCTTCTCGTAATCCGAGCATATCGTTAGTAATCTACATATTGCTTAGATTGAGAACATTTCTTCTTGTTGAAATTACTTGGATTGTGTTATTAAAATGTGTGATGAAAAAATAAAGTGATTTTTACATATGGATACACTTCCTTCTCTTTCTCTCACATCTCTAGGCGGAAATGAGAGAACATCTCTTTCCTATAAAGATTTATCGTGCTCAAGTATTTCTGGATGTTTTAAGCGTTTTCAAAATAGCCAAAAAAATATTGAATATGATTCACATCCATCCAAGCCAAAAATGGTTGGCAATATTGAAGAAATCAGTAATCTCGTTCTATATGTCCATCGATTAAATTCGTGGGCAATTTTTAAGACTTTAGAGATTTACAAAGAATCCGTACGGCTGGTTTTGTTTTACAAACTTGGCATGCATAAATTCAGTACCAGAATGGTGCCCGAAATTCTCATTTTTGAACAAGAAAGTCGAAAAAATGTTTGTACTAATTTTCTGAATTCCATTGAAAATATTCGAAACTTATTCAAAAGGATAATACACTATGACGAATCGTGTTTTTTTTTTTTTGTTTATTGGCAAATGAAACGTTAATCTATGCACTCTAAGAACTCGTCTTCATCAAGAACTTTGCTCGAATCATCACATCAAAGCTTTAAAAAAAATAATGATTCTTTTTGTTTTTCTAATATTTATGGAACTGAGTATCTTTATTGGATTCCTGAATGTCAAACTATTTTTTTAATTTTTTATTACTAGCTTCATGCTTTTAAGAAAATTCATGAAATTATAAAGAAGAAACTATCTGAATTGTGAAAGGACTGGTCCTAGTTTCTCCATCAAGGCATCACGCCATCCCATTCTGCATTGTCTGCCAAGGGTTTCTACCCAAGTACAGTAATACCTCGACTTACCCGAATTCGGAGTTACGCGATTTGAAATCTTGACGAATCATCTTTCCGTGTTTCTTTCACCGTCACTGAAACTCAGAGTCTGATGAGATTGGAAATGTGTTTGATGAAGTTGTCGATTCACCCATGAGATAAATTTAGAAGTGGATTGGGATGCCGTTTAAGAACTGCTAGATTCCCTCAATAAGGAGCTCATAGAATTGCAAGAGAAAGGCATTGAAGTACTTGAATCTCTGTAGACGCATTTCAATCATAAGATGGAATGGTGATTGGTAATTTGACTGAGTGCCTCAGTTTAATGGAAAAAAAGGTCATACATTCTATGAAATTAATACGCCAACGAAGAGCTTGTTCTTTTTAAAAAAACAAGGAATGTGATAATTATTAGCTTGCTATGAGAAAAGTCACCGGAGGAAAAAAAAACTCTTTGAGCAGTTGACTACTTTTCAGATTTAACCTTCTTCATCAAAATAAGTACAATTTGTTATTTTGTATTTGTGTTATATAACACTTTATAATTCTTTTATTTTTACAAATTATTATTTTGTTTCGTCTCCGGCTCCACCTAAAAGAAATTCACATATGTTCATATGCGAAATCATATACCCCAACTTACGCGATTATCACACATTCCCAAGTATCGCGTAATTTGGAAATACTACTCTACATCACCCCGTGTTATACCGTCCGTTTATTCTTTAAATATTGAGTAATGTAGGTTCTATCTGTTTCTTGAGGTGAGCAGTTCTCTTTGTTTGAGTTATTCCAAGTTTCTCGGATACTTCTATCTGAGTAAGTCAACATTCCAGGTGTCTGATAATTCTACTATTTAAAAAATTATGCGTTCTTTTTGTCATAACTATTCAGTCATGGCATTGGGCGGCTTACAAAACGCTTGTGAGCAATTTGACTTTTTTGCAACAATTCTTTATGTACATCTCCTTTGTACTCTCACCATTGTGACACACTATTGACACCTTTGGTGATTAATTTGTATATTATTTTTGAAGATGTGCGTGTGTGAAAATTTTACTCTAGATTGCGATTTTCGTGTGATTCTGAATTACCCTTGATTTATAGACATGGATGTATATAAAATACAAATTATATCAATTATACTGGAGTAATTTTTAAAAAAAATGACAAAAAGCATTTTTGTGACCTTAATTTTGAACATGTGTACACATGTTTTTACTCTAATTATTATTTGATTATGATTTCCAAAAAAAGATTATTTTCTAATTATTTAGCAATTTAACTATTATTAGCTTTCGGATAAATTGTAATTATAAGAAATGTTTTTGGAATCACATTCTAGTTCGAATTCAAAGAACAAAATATTTAGAATAAATGTGTTATATCATTTCGAGTTTCTGTTTTCTTACTCAGCTTCATTTCTGATTTGAAACGAATATAAATTTAAAATCTATGAAATGTTTCTTTTCAGAAAACATTCAGATTAGATGCTCTTTAACTTCCTGGATAATACTTTGTTGACTATTTATTAAAATAAAAATGTAATATCGTTAATATTTTAAGTGAGTATCATATGTAACAAAAGACAAATCATATGCTTCGACATAAAGTAATATTTCACCTATATTTTATAACATTTTGATTTCTATATTTTTCTCTTGTTATATGTAATGCATTACAAACCTTTTAAGACTATTATGTTTGGATAACTTTATAAATAGTACCACAATGCAATTGACTTACTCCTTTGAATTAGAAACTGTGAGTTTGTCCACTAGTAGACAGTACCCTATGTTATAATAATACATGGATATGAGTTTGATTAATGTTTCCGTAGTAATATGCATGGTTATGTCATTATGGAATTGAAATGCTGTTCCATATCTATGAAGCAGCTATATTCAACTCATGTAGAAAATGAAAGCTTGTTTGCCTTAAATGCGTCAGAAACTATTTTGTTAAGAGGAGAATATGACAGGGCAAAAGTAAATTTTTATGTATGTATAAGAACATATACATTGAAATGTGAATGAGAAAATATTAGAACTCATAATAAATGCTAGAAAAAGTCATTCACACCTTAAGTGCACTATTACATATGTAATTATTTTCAGTACAAGACAATATTTTTTTTCAATTTGTTAATGGCAAATCAGGCAAAATAAAAATAATTTCGACTACAGTAAATTAAGAAAAGCGCTCCGAATTCACTATTTTTTCCATTCTAAGAAATTTGTATATGGATTTAATAAATATTCAAATTGGCATTGAGGAAAAAATAATGTCAAAATTTATTTCCCTTCAATAGAGAACGATAATATATCAATTACCGAGAAACTCAAACATTATACCAAACGAAACAGTGAAATAAGTTAAAGAACAAAAAGATTGTAATAAACATAGTACGTGACAATTATTGAATTTAACAATATTTTTTTCATTCATTACGGCTATCATAAATAACTGTAGCATATTAAAAACATCATGCATGACATAAATAAAAATGAAGAAATATTTATTCTCATAACTTACCATTTTACTTCTTTTAAAATTTTTTTCTGAAATTTTAACACATTATTAATCAATGCAAGATTTTCTTAACTAATCGAAATTTTAGTATTTATTTCAATCATTGAAATGCGTATAGTTTGTGGAAAAAATATTTGCCTCACCTAAACAAGATACATACAAAAAAAAAAGTTTATCTCCCACCACCTTCATTATTTTTTGATTACTTCATGGAAATTTTTCCTAAAAAACCATTTTTGAGAAATTTCAAACCAACACATTTGAAGTTTTTTTTTTTATCTTCAAAATATACACTTCTTGTCTTGCACAGATCAAATATTTTCTCATGATGATAAATGACTTATATATGTAATTTTAATATTTACGTTGCATTTTCTGTTTCATTTTTGTTAAATTAAATAAAAGATTTATAAAAAATAGATATAACGTTCATGTATTTTTCATTAGTTTTAATATTTAAAATTTTGTTGGAAAAGCTTTTTATTTTTAATAAACCAAAGAAATATTTATATGCTAAATTTAAAGTGTTATATACTCCTTATACGAATATGCTTTGAAATATTTTTCAATATAATTATGTAAAAACAACTTGTAGACAGTGTGAAAATACCAACATTATGAGAGATATGATAGTCAAATGCAAATATATTGTATCAATGAGCAAACCAGACGAAAAATACAGGGAACTTCAAAATAATTTTGTACTATGCAAATTATTTTCATAAATTTTATAATATTATGTTTTAAAACAATGTAGATAACGACATGTACTCTGCTTATATTTAAAAATTACTATTTTTAAGTAAAACACTTAAAATATTGTAAATAAATCTTTTTCTTCTTTTTGAGTTAGAAAAAAGGCACAAGCCATTTTTGCCCCTCTCACCTCCTCATGTATATATACTGCTGTTTGTAAAAATTCAACAGCATGAATGAATCATCAGAGTTATATGAAAGTTATTGTACAAACGACTTGTATTAGTACATATAAATGACGAAATTTTCAAAGATAAAAGCCATATTAAGTATCCGAAATCAGTATTTGGTGTAGCCACCACGTGCTGCAGTAAATGTTGCTGTACGACGTAGCATGTATTCAAACAGATTTTCAATATCTACTTGTGGAAGAGAATTCTATATTGTTTGTATGCACAGCAAAAGTTCGTCTTTTGAAGCTGCAGGACGCAGATAACGTGCAAGACGCCGATCAACCTAATCCAATGCGACCTCAATACGCTACATATCCGGCGAATAAGCTGGCCAAGGAAGTTGCATGTGTTGGACTGAACAAAAGAATAGAACAGTCCTTGCAACATGTGGGCGTGCATCATCCTGCTCAAAGATAGCTCCAGAGATGGCTTGGAGCAAATGGACGACTTCGGGTTGTAGCACTTTATGACAGCACCTGTTTCTATTGAGATTACCCCCTATTAGTAGCAAATTGGATCGTCCATGATACGAAATCTCATCCTAAACCATAACTTCGGGTATTAGACCACTATGCCGTACGATAAAGCACTCTGGAAGGCAGCGTTCACCGAAATAGCATCTAACACGAATGTGGCAATCATGGTCCCACAAATTAAAAGCGTGATTCATCTGAAAAGACATCTTGGTGCCAATCAACTTGCCAGGCACTGTACCCATGATCCCATTGCCGACGAAGCCGTCGAAGGTTCGCCGTGAGGGGGATCCTGTATAAAGGCACACTTGCATGCAATCCACAGTGCAGCAGGCGCCAATTAATTGAGTATACCGACATTAGTACACCTGTAGCAGTAGACCAAATTGCTGTTAACTACATGGAGGAAACTGTGCGGTCATTCACCTCCATGTGGAGCAGGTTTCTTTCTTCCCTCGCTGACGTCAGGTTTGTCATCCACTGCCTTTTTTCGAGTTGTTCAGTGCTCGATGGTCCACTGCTTCCAAAACTCGCATCACTGTGGAACTTTTCCACTGGACACGAGCTATTATTGCGTGATAGAAAAATCCTCCTTCTCGAAGTCCGATAATTCTCCCGCTCAAACTTCTTAAGTTGTTGGAATTTCTCCTTATTTCGTCGTGGAGCCATACTAAGGTATCACTAAACGTTCGCCATTAACAAATAATCATTAACTATTTTCACCGTCTCTCTACAACCCTCTATTTATAGGCTTTCAGCAACACTTCAGAGGGCGCTACGCACGCCACGCATGCGTAGGGGCTCTAAACTTTAAAAATTTTACGTAACATCCTGTAATTGATATTTGCTGCAAAGTTCATCTACTTCCGATTATTCCTTCATAGTGTTGCATTTTTAAAAACAGTAGTGTATATATATATTTATCCCTTTAAGACATGAATTATTTTTACCTTTAAATATTGAATTCTACTGGTTATTAATACTATATCAAACTTAATGACACTGGGAAAAATAAGAAAAAATACCCCCTCCCTCATGAAACATAAACGATACCCGCACGAGCGTGAGGGTTGGGCGTTTTCAGTGAAATCAGTACCTATGAAATTTTACATTTTCGGTTCTAAGTTTATGGAAGAAACACACTTCATTCAATTAAAATTGTTAGAATTAAGGAATTTATTGGTGTAAATGCAATTATATTATTGACTTATTGTTTATATACCTGTAAAAATATTTAAGCATGTTTTCATTTTTGATATATATAGTTATACATTTCATTTTTCGCAACATGTTTTCGAACTGCTTTCATAGTATTTAAATCTTTACTAGAGAGACCTTGAAATGTCATCAACACATAGAAATTGGCTAAGCGTGTCAAGCCTTTTTTATTCTGGAATGACCAGGATAAATGGCATAACATGTATAGTAGGTGGATCAAAACACTTTGAACTTCTTGAGTAGTGGAATCACACATACTCACACATAACAACACTATTACCTTCATCATCAGTTAAAATACGTTTGTTAGTAGGTGGAAAATCTAATACTTCAACTCTCTCTTAACTTAAATTCTAAGCGATCCATTTTGATTTTTGGAGGAATTTTATTTGATATTGCATCTTGTTTGTACAGAAACCAAGAATTTGCAACAGCTAAAACAATGAAATAAATGGGTTCAAGAGATTGTTATGGTATGGAATAAAACAAAATTATCTTTCCATTTCAAAGATGAACATGTTTTTCTTCATCGCTCACCTATAAACTTGGTTCTCCTTTCAATACACGTGATTCATATGTTTCGTTTGCAATGTTGTCATCATCCGAGAGATCCATAAGTTCTGATTTAAGTTCAATCTGAGTTATTCATCAATTGCAAAATGTTTTCTTGTGAGTGAATTCCTCTCCTTTTAGACACCTGAAAAATTTTTGTATAAAGTTAGCACAGTATTCCATGAAAAATAATAAAACACATCAGCAAATTTTATTATTTAAAAATATATATTTAATTTACACCATACTAATTACCACAAGAAAAGTCAGATTTCTTAGGGGTTGGGAAGAGATATGGATATATGTGGAAAAGCTGACAATGCCATACTCTCATTAAATGTGCGGAAAAGAAAATTAATTGCAAAAAAGACAAAGAAAAAAGGGACTCGTCCAAGGCAACCTCAAGGACATATGGGTTTAATTTTTTTGCAATATATTTCGTTTTTATTTAGGCTTCTATCAAGATCATTTTGAAAAAAAGCTAATATGACACTTACCTTTAAAGCTGCAGTGACTGAAATAACACCCAACCCACACGTCATGTGGGTAACAAAATCATATGTTTTACAAGCAACATTAATAGATTATAGTTAATATTTTTTTCAATTTTACAATTATTTAATCATTAATACAAAAATTTGTATCTAAGCGGTTAGAAATATATTGAAAATTACTTTTTTAACACAGATACAAAGAAGACACGTTTTCATTGTATGTAAAAACTAAGCTGGATTAGCCAGCTGAAAGTAAAACATGGACTACAACCACCGTCTGTTCATAACAAGTGATATATACTTATACTTTCTACAAACATGATAAACCTTTGGATTCGGGACTTTCTTACATACGATAATTCCAGAAGCAAAAACGTATAAGAATGTCTAACCCGCATGATCGGGCGGGTTGGGCCATAAAGGAATATATATATATATATATATATTAATCTGTCAAGATAAAAGATTTTACAAATGTTTAATGTCATTAGCAGCATATTTATTTATTTTTTTATTTCTTCAAATATTTATTTCAAATTTTGCATTGTATCTATTTATGTAATGAAACTTTTTACTAAGATTTTTTTGTTTTTGTTTTGTATAAAGATATTTAAACAATGTATCCCCTTTTAAGTATTAAATCTTATGCAGTGGATAATTAAATATTTTAGAAATTTATATGTTATACGCAATACTTTTTAATTTTCATAGTAGTAACGAAAATATAATTTAATTAACAACCGTTAATTAATTTACTTGCGTGAATTTCTGTTTAATCGATTAAAGGAATAATGTATTATATTAATAAAGCAAAATAGAATTTCAAGCAAGTTATTAGTCCGTAGCTCAGACATGAATTGCTTAAAAATTTTAATGTAATAATTTTAAATGATTGATATTGTGAAACTTGGGCTTAAACAATTCGTATACATATTAACAAATTAATATATCACAGTTTTACCTTGTATCTGATGTAAAGTTTATTTTAGTTTTGAGCAATATTATTATACTCGTACATGTGAGTTAAAGGGGTATTATTTACAGTTAAATGCATTATATCAACTTTATCACAGTAACTCAGTGATTTTCAAACTTTCAATACTGATGACCCCATTTTAAATCATAAATTTTATTGCACACCGCTTGTACAATAACTATGTATTGTATGCAATATTAATACACTTTGACGCTAAGGCTACGGTACGATCTTAATTATAAACCGTACAAATGAACAAGATATGTATTAAATGATGTATATGTTCTTTAAGTAATATATATTTTAAGTAAATTACTTTTAAGTAATATAATAATTATTATGTTGTTTTTCTTTGTCTAATTTTGAAGTTGAAACCCAATGAAAAATGATACTTAATTAAAGATTTATTTCCTCTATCACCCATTTCTAAGAGTGCGAATGTCATTAGAAAAATAGTCTTGTCCAGCGATGCTGAACCTGCGGCCCACCGGGTCTTATTAAGACGCCTGGTCACAACCCATTGCTCTGAGAAATTAATTTATATATTTATGAGAATTTGGTGGGAAATTCTTTGCTATTAAAATCAAATATATCAGTTTTTCTTATTGCTGTTGATGTCATATGGGTGCGAATTGATTTTTTTTCTGATTAGTGATAAATGACAACAGTAGAGTAGCGACCATTTTATGAGTGAAACTAATTTTTCACTATCTTTCATATCATGTAAGTGAAAAATATTCGAAGAAAATAGATTGTTTCCAAGACAATTGGGAAATTGACTATTTTGTGGTAAAAAAACAAACATGTCCAGTAATTGTTTGATTTGTCACGAAAGTGTATTTAAAAATCGATCAATGACACTTTTCCTAGAAGATCTATTTCAAGAGATGGTCAATAGGCTTTCTTGAATAATCTTTACAATAGCAAAAAATATTTATCAGTGTTAATGTTTCAACGATAACAAAGGCACCCTATGGAATTGGTTATATCATTGGTTATCATATGAAACTGTTAACTGGTGCAGAATTTGTGAAATAATAGTCTTAAATGTTTTAATTTAGAACAATTCAGTGACAAAAATAAAAAAAAATATAAAACAATAATCATCAAAAAAGCAAAATAGGAATAATAATATTTTTATCAATTTCCACCTATTAAATTTTCTATGTTTTTTTAAATTTTAAAGCATTCCTTTCCCCCGTAATCCACATGCTGCGGCCTGCGTGAAATAGCCATCATACATATGCGACCCAAAAGAAAAAAAGTTTGATTACCCCTGTTCTAGTATGTTGCTCTCTATCATATTCACCACATCTGGTACTCTTGCGGAAGTTTTCGTGAGTCTGGTCAACCGATCAGACGTCTGCGCAACACATGTAAAAATGCTGTACCTTGTACAATTCAAATCAGTTTTGGTCGAGTCGATACTTCTATAGCTACCAAATCTATCTTGAATGTGTATTTTATAATTTGCACACGTGCGTTAGTTATAATTCACAGCAATAAGTATTTAAGGCAGAGATTGAATTAAAATCGTAGATACACTTTTACGTCGTATGCTAACATTTGACTATAATAAAGTATCAACAATGACACAGACGAGTACGGTTCCGAAAATTAAATTAAGGAAATATTCTGAAGGATACTTAAATTTTGGAGTTACCATTACTGAAGTAAATGGAGAAAAATATCCCATGTGTGTTATGTGTGATAACTTACAAATCCAAAGAACATGCGGCAGTTGTTTTGAAACCATTGAAAATCATTTAACCATGTTGGCAAAGAATTTTTTTTAAAAAAAATAATTTCTTGCTGAAGATGCTTGATAGCAAGTTACGAGTGGGTTAGGGATCCATTTCACAATACTTCAGAAGGGCTCTCAACTGCCGAAGAAGACATCTTCATAGATTTTACATCCAGTGGCGAAGTTGAAAGTCATTTTTGTAATAAATCACTCTTTCAATTTTCGGCAGAGGTGAATGATGAATTTTCAACAGTGAAAACAAAAGCATTTCGTATACTATATCACCTCATTTTCAACATCCTATTTTTGTGAAACCGGCTTTTCTGCGTTTGCTGCTTTGAAGACAAAGTATAGATCTCAGCTAAATAAAGAAAAATAACTCAAAGTGTGAATTTCTAATTTTAAGCCTTCCTTTGAAAATTTTTGATCTGCAAGACGAACCCATGGAAGTCACTAATAAATATTAAATTTGTTCTCAATTGAGAATTAAGAAATTAGTTAAATATACCGTGTGCAATATTGAAATATTAAGAGTATACTGGATGAAGTGCCCGCTCTTTGCACGTGTTAATTTTTGAAAAAAATAAAACATTATTCATGATATAGTGGCTGAATTACAAGGAGAGTAAAACCAAGTGCATGGCAATGTATTCAAAAATGTAAAATGATTTTTTAAAATGGATTTCCACATGTATATAGTTTTAAATGAACAGTAATTTTAAGCCTCTCAGAATTTGCATTTAGAATTCATGTTAAATAATGAAAAAGAATGTAAAATTTCGATGAAGAATAGTGTTATTTTTAATATTTAAAGAGAGAAGACTTCAAAATGTCTTAACCCGGGAGCCAGCGCTCAATCGATACTAATGTTAATGGTCGTGCGAGGTGACTCAGTCACTCCAATCCTTTTCTTATAATAATTTTTAGTGTATACGATAAAAACTGTAATTCCAGTGAATAATTTAATTAAAAGAAAATATACTTACCTACTTTCAAGGACTTCTAAATTTGTTCTTGATAATTTGAGAAAAAATCCAATAAAACTGAGCTTAAATGATTCAAATGTGCATGACCTTAACAAAGAACACATTCTACAAAAAAACATGTTGAACATTTTCTTGCTTATATCTTTTTTGAAATTGTGCAGTGTATCTTGTCACTTATGAATTAATATTTTATTTGATGGAATTCTTAGGAAGCATTTGAACATTTTCCTTTCGTTTCATGTTCATCGCTTTTCTCAAATTAACTTTCGTTATCATGAGTAACATGCTTTATTGCAGCTTCATTTGATTTATGAGGAAGGGAAAGTGAATTAAGGGTCTTCCTTTTCCTCTTACAGCTAATATATACAGTATTTCAATAATAATAGCAGTGATAAATTTTTTATCTTCCTAATTTTTTTTTCATTCTTGATCTGGGTTATGTTTTTTCTCAGAAAGAGTCAAACTTTTGCTTTAAAAAGGCATGTAATAAAAATTTCTCTTGCCGTTGGATTACAGCAATTGAAATAAAAAGTTTTTTTTTTATCAAAGATTGAAGCTTTTATTTTTTATGACGTAAGAGCGGCAGATGATATATATAAATTATATCAGTGTAAATATGTATTGTTTTATTATATCAGAAATTATTTTGTTTTACTTAATTCCAGTTATATTTTTTTTAAATCTTTTATTTTCGATATGCTCGCTCCCCCCTTGTAGGGTTATCACGCCCCCCAGGGGGTGCGCCCCACAGTTTGAGAAACGCTGCAGTAACTGATTAACCAAATTAGTGTTTTGTGTTTGTAAGAATTTATGCTTTATCACAACAATTGTATATAATGAAGTTTAATAAAGATTTATTCTATTCGTTTCATCTTTGTTTCGTTTGATATCGTGAGCGCCATAAAATATTTATCTTAAAAACAACAAATAACAAATATAACAATCGACAAATATTCATTTCTCTAACAAATAATATAAAATATAATTATAAATTAATCATTTATTATCTCATTTAAAAAAATGTTATACTCGACGGTTTATAAAGTAGAAATATCATTTTCATTATTTTTCATAAAATATTGCTAGCTATAAAATATATATGGCATTAGTAAATTTATTTTCATTAAATTCTTGCAATCGTATGCTTTTGTAAAATGTAGGTACTATAATCATATTGCTCGTATGGTACAAAATAAAATGTTCTGCTATTTGCCTTTTTATTTTCCGTTGAGAGATATAGTTCAATGTTTTTAACATCTTATAACAACTGAATAATTTTATAAATCTTTATCTGTTTCCTTTCTTAAATTATATGGCATATTTAGCATATTTTCTGTCAGATAATATGTTTGATCCTTCCTAATATATTTTAAATATGCATGTACATATTTTCTTTTAGATGCTATTATATCTTTTAGAAATGAATTATGTGTTTCCTTAACAATCTAAATTTTAAAATTTTGGCACTCTCAAGATATAGCTATCTTTCAGAGAGTTAATGTAAATTTCCTCAAGGATGCAGTTACGTAATGAAGTATATTTTCAATTGTTGAGAAATTTTGCTATATATTAAAAATCTTTGTGTGTACATGTATTGAAAAAAAAATACTCACCGCTGTTGTTAATCCTACAATGAATGAAAGAAGTCAGAAGAAATCCATAAAAATGTTTTCTCTAACAAAAAGTAGCACAAAGAGAGTATCAGGATAGATTTTTTTCTTCAGAAAAGCTCCTACAACCCAAGATATGCTTATAAGAAGCTTGGTGAACCTAGAGCTTGGCAAAGTTGGCGAAGATATTTGTGTCCTCAGATGACTAGTGGCACGGGGTTTGCCACTGACACGACCATATTTTGTAACTTTTTTCAGCAAGTATATTTCCATATATGTAAGGAAGGAAAACAAGAACCCTCCGAAGCTAAGTTGTGTGCCATTTTATTTCCGTAAAAATCTATATTAGATAGAATCAACACATATTGGAAATATTCGAAATCTCACCATAGATCTTCTCGGTTAGGATGGCCTCAAGTCCCGTATCAGTGGATACTAATTAACGGAAAATCAAAGACAGAAATGCAGAATATACTACTTCAAAATCAATTTTTCCTGGGGGTGGAGAGAACAATGTCGGCATCACTACCGTCTAGTTCAGTTATGCTACTATATTAAGAGCATAGATCTCAAAAGCATGATTAACTACAAAGACATTTTTAGGTAGGTTTTTAATGGCAACCAATAATGACAATTTAAGTGGACTAAGAAAAAAGCATTTTCACTCATATGCAAAGTGAGGTGTAAATGTAAGCAGTCTCAAAAGTCCCTCCAATGAATTCTATGCCAGCATCACAATGTATGTAGGCTGCAATTAAGTTATGAGACTCGACTGAAACAATAAATTCTTAAATAATATTAGTGTTACATATATATATATATATATATATATATATAAAGAGATATATATAAGATATATATAAATATATATTCACTTAATTTAAAATGGCATGATGATAGAGTGAAATATTTGTTAAATCATTTGCTGTTATTAGATTGTTCTTGTAAAATGAGAAATATAAATAATTGTAACAATATAACAATATGAAGCTTCATGCATTTTCACAGCTTAACGTTTCTTTGAAATGGAATTAAATACTTAATAAAAAACAATCAGGCAGTTACCATAAAACAGGAAATTTTCAAGCAATATGCCAATGTCTTTTTTTCATATAAAAAGAGCATTAGTCAATTAATGCCAATAATTTAATTTTTGACTAAATAGATAATGCGAACGCAAATTATGTAAAAAAAAATGTGAAAATAAGCTGAGATGAGATCCATTATGTAGGAAAAAAATGTAAATAATTCAATCAAATATTTAAATGCAAGTATTATCTTGAAAGAATCATATATTTTTATACATATATAATTGACTCGTCAAACGTTTCTTATTTTAAATATGATTTACACCTAAAAATAATAATTTTACCTTTATATTGGTTTGAAGGGCAGTTGAGTTTTTGATATTTCTGAAATCTGCGACCTTTCTACAGATTTAACACGTATGCCATATTTTCAATTATATATATATATATATATATATATATATATATATATATATATATATATATATATATATATATATATATATATATATATATATAGAAGTATGTGAAAAAGACCTTTAGAAAATCATCAACTAACATTACACACCCGTTTTTTGACAGATATTTACATTTTAAATATCATGAAATAATTGCAAATCCTTCTTTTTATTTGTTCTTATGTAATTAACATTAAATAACAGTATAACTGCAAGTTAAACTTAAATTTAAGAGAGGAATTTGTAGTTAATTATTTGGAGCGATTTGAATTAGATTAAAAAAATGAATTATACAAAAACATTTATGGAGTATAAAAAAATCCACAAGTTGTACTTACTTGTACAAGGTAAGATTTTTTATAAAAATTACTGTGTCCTGAAAATTTATTTTTAAAATTAATTGTAGTAGCTATACCTTCTGCATGCATGGATATATAATTGCTTATACTGAAATGAAATTTTTGAAATATTTCTAAAGCATTTAGCTGGAAAACACATGCCGTAAGAAAAAATTACATTTTAGATTAAATTCCTAATTAAGTATTATACAAAAATTACATTTTTTTTTTTAAAGTGAACAATTATTTTTTTAAAATTTCAATTAAGTGTAAAGATAAAGGTTTATTTAGTGTACATACAAAATATTGAGTCTATGTTTAATAGTTTATGAGAAAAAGTTACAAAAGACATATTGTCATTGTCGCTGCAAGAA
Source organism: Trichonephila clavata (assembly GCA_019973975.1). Taxonomy (NCBI): domain Eukaryota; kingdom Metazoa; phylum Arthropoda; class Arachnida; order Araneae; family Nephilidae; genus Trichonephila; species Trichonephila clavata. Next base: position 258,399 of record BMAO01023544.1, read on the forward strand.
GCTTGTTACGTAGATAAAAAAAAGTAAATCAATTTCAGATTTAAAAACAAAAGCAAGCCAGTCTTCTTGTGGCTGTTTCAGAAATATATTGTCTAACATATAGATAAACTTGAATTCTGATATTTTAAGAAGTTGCAATCAAATCCATATTGAAAACTTTCTAAATTTCATATAATCACATATACCCAAATCATTACTTTTACATATCGATACATTATTACATGGCGTTCATGGTGTTTTATGGTCAATACTGATGATTGTAATGCATTAAAGATAAAAATTCTTCAAAAATTTATACAGATATTGAAGAAATTAATATAACTTTTACAACATATGTCCTTAGACAAAAACTGAAAAATGCTATGAATGTAATTTTTGTGCAATTTAAGACATTTTTGTTTCCTATTTCAGTTTAAAAAAGTTTAGAAAATACTATTGTCTAATAAAATGGGAAACATACTTAATGTAATTCAGTATGTTTGTGATAAAGTGACATTTTCTATTAAAAATACTATTTTGTCAAATCAATGTTCTTGAAATTGTGCGTAACTTTTTCTCAGAACCTACTCTATGGAGGCACATCGTACTGAGCATAACTGATATATAATTATATATATTGAAGTGAGCTTTTTGAAATTTTCGCAAAATATTTTGCCACAGAACAGTTATTGTTAAAAAAAATGACAATTTTTCAAAAAATTCATAGTGATACTTTTCCGTTGCATGATTTTGAAGAAAAAAAACTTAAAAATATATTTAAATAATCTCACTTCAGTATAAAAGTATAATTAATATGCAGACAAAATTTGAAGTTTTTATACGCAATATAATTTTTGAGGAAAAGGTACGCAAAAAAGCTCAATTTATTTTGTAGGCGTACGGGGTACCGACTAACCTGATGTGTTTTACTCTTTCTCATTATTCGGTCTAAACATTAAATACATGATCTTTTGTTACATAGCTTAATTCAGAAAATTAATATATTTTTATACATGTCTATATTTGTCCTGTTTGACTATAACAATTTACTTTATGTATTATAATATTATATACTAGCTGTTACCCGCCCGCTTCGCTGGGTATTTCATGATGTTTTATAAATTTTTACTGCTTATATATATGCATAAATTATTGATATCTAAGTCCTAGCATTAAGAATTCGATTGAACTGAAAAATATACTTATACCTGTAACTATCACCTGTTGATAAAAAAAAGGGCAGAACTCATCTAATTTGTATTTTCTAAAAATCTCTAAAATTGAAGCATAGAATGATGTTTGCTCTTTCGTAACTCAAAACCAAGTGGATTCCCGCAAAAACCAATTTTCGGTGGATCTCTACTCCGTAAATTGAACATGCAAGCCAAATTTCAAGTCTAAATCTAACAGAAAAAAAGCAAAAGTTTTACTATAATATCCCCGTAATCCGTTGAGAGCCGTTTTCCAAAATTACCGCTCTTAGCGGATTTCAATTCAACAAAAGAAAAATGCAAACCAAATTTCATTATTATAGTCCTTGTAGCTCGAAAAAGTAATTTTTTTTGTCAATACGTCCCAGTAACCCCTGCAACCCCCAGAACTTGATTTGCTTAAAATTTATTCTTAGTGGATCCCTATTCAACAAAAGAAACATGCTTAACAAATTTCAAGTATATGGGTCTAACAATTAAAAACAGGAATTTTTTTCTGTAACTCCTCTTGACCCTCGCAAACATCTTTAGGGTCAATTTTCATTTTACTCTTTGTTAGAGGAACTCTATTTCATGAAAGGAACATGCCTACCAATTTTCAAGCAGGATGATCAAGTAGTTTAAAAATGGAAATATTTATCGATTACGCCTCTTAATCTCCCGAAATTAAACTTGTAGTTGATATTCGCGAAACCCATTTGTAGCGGTTCTCTACTTTACGAAAGGAATCTGCTTATCAAATTTCAAGACTGTACGTCTAACAGTTTAAAAATGGGATAATTGTCTATAACGCCACTTGAGCCCCGCAACGCCACTTCTGGGTCTGTTTTCACAAAACCCATTTTGTAGGGAATTGCACTCTATGAAAGGAATCTGCTTAGCAAAATTTGAAGACTGTGCGTCCAATTAATTAAAAATGCAAAAAAATTATCAATAACGCCCCTTGAACCCCCGCAACACCACCTAGGGGTCGATTTTCACAAAACACATTTTGCAGTGTATTTCTATCCTATGAGAGGAATCTGCTAACCAAATTTCAAGACTGTGAGTCTAATAGTTTAAAAAAAGAAATAATTATTTATATCTGCCCTTAACCCCCCGCAACACCCCTTGGGGTCAATTTTCTCCAAACCCGTTTTGTAGCGGATATTTACTCCATGAAAGAAACATTCCTACAATTTTCAAGCAGGTAGGTCAAATAGTTTAAAAACGAAAATATTTATCTCTTACGCCACTTATTCCCCTGCAACGCCACTTAGAGGTCTGTTTTCACAAAACCTTCTTATAGCTGATCTCTACTCTATGAAAGAAATCTCTTTATCAAATATAAGACTGTGCGTCTAATAGTTTAAAAATGGAAATAATTATCTATAACGCCCTTAAGTCCCTCAACGCCACTTGGGGCAATTTTCACGAAACCCATTTTTAGCGTATCTCTACCTATGAGAGGAATCTGCTTACTAAGTTTCAAGACTGTACGTCTAATAACTTAAAAATAGGAATTTATAACGCCCCTTAAACCCCCGCCCCCGCAACACCCTTGGGGGTCAATTTTCCCAAAACCCATTTTGTAGCGGATATTTACTCCAGGAAAGAAACTTACCTACCAATTTTCAAGCAGGTAGGTGAAGTAGTTTAAAAACGGATATATTTATCTATTACGCCCCTTAATCCCCGCAACGCCACTTAGAAGTCTGTTTTCAACAAAACCCGTTTTGTAACTGATCATTATTCTACGAAAGGAATCTATATATCAAATTTAAAGACAGTGCGTCAAATAGTTTAAAAATGGAAATAATTATCTATAACGCCCCTAAGCCCCTGCAACGCCACTTGGGGTCGATTTTCAGCAAACTCATTTGTAGCGGATCTCTACTCTCTGAAAGGAATCCGCTTACCCAATTTCAAGATTGTACATCAAGTAGTTTAAACATGGAAACAATTATTATTAAAGCCCTTAACCCCCCGTAACGCCCCTTGCGTTTCGAATTTCGGAAAATCCTTTCTTAGCTGATGTCTACTCTATCAAAGGAACATGTCTACCAAATTTCAAGTCTGTAGGTTGAATAGTTCCAGAGATTATCGTGATTAGTCAAGTCATTCAGTCAGTGAGTGAGTGAGTCGCTTTTCTCCTTTATATATGTATTA